>WWET01004987.1:39938-52851 GCA_011038615.1 Limnodynastes dumerilii
ACACAAACAGTAGGGTTAAATCATTTAGCAGCCAATTAACCTACCAGCAAGTTTTTGGAGTGTGGGAGGAAACCGGAGCACCAGGAGAAAACATACAAACTCCACACAGATTAAACATAGTCCAGGAATCAAACTCATTACCTCAGCTCTGTGAGACACTAGGGCTACTCACTGAGCCCCCGTGCTGCCCTGGTTACTGCTTGTTTGGGGAATCTGGCTTGATTGAGAAAGCTGACTGGAAAAGTAGGCTTATACCGATGACTGGTATTGATAGGCATGAAGAACAGGCAGACATACTGTAGACTGGAAAAGACCCCATTGCACAGGGGAAACATGACCAGGCACCACAAGGAGAGCTGAAAGGTGGTATTGGTAAGTACCGTGGTTTGTGACATGACTTCTTTTATAAATTAGACTGTGAGCAGTAAACCCCAAACCAATGCGCGTTTCGCCAAAGCTTATTCAAAGTACAATTTTTTTTATTTTTGCAAAAATCCGTCCAGCTCGATTTTAATTCCATTTAATTTTAGTTGTCTAATAGAATTGGACAACAAGAAGCAAGTGCTGTATATGCAGTAACTTGAACTAAGTTAATATAAACTGAATATATTAAAGAAACATACTGATTGATTAAAAGAGGTGGGTGACAAATGTAACGTAAATAAGAGATAATTTCCATTTTCAATGTCTACCTATGTCATATATCCTTGTAGTAGTGAAATCATTTATTTGCATACTTTCCCCACTTGCATATATTATCCTCAACCATATATAATCAGTCTATGAAACTATTTCACGCATGCAAGATGTTGGCAGCTATTGATATCTACATGGTGGTCATTGCTGTGATTACATTCCCTTTAGGATTAGCTTTAAACTCTTACGTAATTATGGCATATTTCATAGACTGGCGTAAGAAACAATGCTTCAGTGTCTCAGATAAAATATTTATCTCCATGGCTTTCATGAACATCTTTCTACAATGTATGATGGTGACCAACGGTCTTCTTTATTGTCTATGGATAAACTTAATCTTTATCAACAAAGGATATTTATATATTTTTATTTTTCAATTCTATCTAATTTACGGCAATTTATGGCACACGGCTTGGTTGTCTGTTTACTACTGCCTGAAACTAGTCAACTGGTCCGATGATTTCTTTAATCACTTGAAAAAGAGACTTTCTTCATTTATCGTAAATTTACTGCTAATAACATGGGTGGGACTATTCCTTAATAATGTGCCATTTATTTGGACATTATACGTAGAAATTCCTCAAAATGGAACTATACGCCCATTTAGCAGCCATTATGGTTTTACGTTGAATTACCAATTTATTGTCTTTAATATGGTGATTGGTTCCTGTGTCCCATTTCTTGTGACTATTATCTGTATTGGGTGTAGTGTGTGGTCTCTGTTGGGACATGTTTCGAAGATTAAGCAGAATGCTTCTCTTTATAGCTCATGTCCACAGGTCACTGCCCACATCCGAGCATCTAAAACAATGATTGTACAAGTTTTGCTTAATTCACTGATGTATTTTGCTGTAATTACAATGTGGCTGTCATCATTCAATCTTGGGAACTTTTGGAAAGCTAGTCTATGGACACTTGTCATGGCCTATCCCTCTGCTCAAATTGTTACTTTAATTTTGGGAAATACCAGACTATACAGTAGATTATTTGGGCAAAAGATCTCTTCCTGAAAAACATAAATCAATCTGTTTGTCTGCCTATCTATCTATCTATCTATCTGAATTTAATCTTCATCAACCAATAAAAAACAATAAAAACTTCTCAGTATCTTCTCTCATGTTCTATCCTCACTCTGCTAGTACAAAATCATTACATTGCTAAAGTTTGCTGAAGTCGTCAGCCATTATTTCCTTCATTTCTCTAGAAGATTTTTCAGATCTTCCAGTCATACAGGATGGTGGGGGCTGGTCAGATAGTGGAAACCCTCTCTAGAGTACAAAGTGATCATCATAAACTCAGTAATCATTGCTGTTTATATCAGACTCTGAAAAAAGAAAAGTAAGACTGTGATCAAATCCTGTTCATTACGGCTCTCACTATTTTTTTCTAGAGTGCGCTATATTGTTTAACAGTTATTTAGATTTTTTTGTTGTATTTATAGTCATGAATAGATAGTTACACAATTGTCTTCTTATTTGCTTTTTATGTTCTATATGGACTATACAATTTTTTATTGGAACACCAACCTGGCTCTCCATTTTATACTGTATGAAACTGGTCGAAATTTCCAATTAGAATTTCCTTTGGTTTAAAATTAATTTTAAGTCCTTCATTAGGAAATTATTTAAAGGATCAACAATAAATGTAGTTTGCAATTCTTTGCCTTTTATCTGGTCACAATTGACCTTTGTTAAAAACTAAATATTACTGAAGGACCAGTTGATATTAAAATGAATCTGAACATGTATTATGTTGTGTTGAATATTTTGATTAGTTAAACCTTACCTTTTTCCACGACTGTCCTTTATATCAGATTCTATGGTCTCTCCTACATCATGTCTGGAGAACCAGGAAGAACATATATCACAGTCCAGCTCCTCTACTCTCCTCAGCTCCAGGCTCTTGTTCAAACAGCAAAGACAATGACTCTGTGTTGGATCTAGCCATCCAACTGCCATTTATTATATGCTTTTTTGCATTCCCATTGGAACCTCTAAGAGCCATATACTCTTTCTGAATGGGTGACATCAGCCCAATTGTCTGATATCTGCAGGAAGCCAGTAGCTGCTAATTAGGAAGTAAACACAGTTTTAAGTTTAGTCCCATCATGCATGTGATTTACCCACATGTATGGCAGAATTTTCCCTGTGTTTTTGGGAAAGGTTTAAATGAACAAAATTGTATCTTAACAGAAAGGTCTGAAACACGTCATGAAAGGTTACCCCCTGGACTTAAACATGGCCAGTAGCAGGGGCAAATGTTTTAATGTAAACAGCCATTTTTAATGTCTACATTCAGCTCTGGATCAGGTGCACTTGCTTTGGCCCTTACTGTACATTCACTACATTCCTCAACCCCTTCCCTCCCAAGACACCTCCTTAAGAACACAAGTCGCTACATCTCGAGTTGCGCTCAGATCTGAATCGGACGGGAATGGAGGCTTTTCAGTTCTGAGCATGTGCAAAAGAATAATATGCAGAGAAACACCACATCATAGAATTTGATGGCAGATAAAAACCACTTCGCCCATCTAGTCTGCACTTTCCACCAACCCACCTACGCACCATGCTTCCTGGAAAGTAACTCTTTCTCGAGCATCTTCCAAACCTACCATCATCCAGTTATTATACAGAGAACACTTGTAACTCGCTCACCCCCTCGAGCCACACACATGCAATTGGAAAATTCTATAAAAAATATGAAGATCCTAGATATAGATTTTTTTATGTGTATGTAATTAAAATGTGTATAACTGATAAGTGGTTTGAATCTAAAATGTGTGAATTAGACTAGTTTAATAAAAATAAACATTTCTAAATGTTGACTATCTATTTTTTTTACTAGTTTATTTATTTATTAGAAGGAACCTTATCACAAGTTTATACACATGGAAGGTAATTTGTATTGCACAGTGGACCAGCAGTAATTAAACTCCATCCCTAAATGCTATGTGCATTGTATGGTCAGCATGACTACTCATACGCCATAGCAAAATTCTTAAATATACGCATCTGATCCTGACAGAGTAGAACATTTAGCCAGGAAAATCAGTTTATCTGCTGCATGAAATATAGACTTCAGGGGCGATGACTTTATATTGCAGGAGACCAAGAAGGACAGCATTGCAATATCAATGCGAGAGAGGATTAATGCATGAATGAGAATTTTTGCTTTGTCTTGTGGTAGATGTTTGTGTATTCTGGAAATGTTTTTAGATGTATGTAAAAGGATTAAGTAATATATTGCATGTAGGAAACAAATGACAGTTCATGGTCATGGATACAGCCCAACACAGTTGGCGAGAGATCAGGACTAGAGAGTTAAATGTGTGTATTGTCTGCATAGAGATGATACGGAAATCCAAATGGCTTTATTAATAGTTATCCAAGGGAAATGGTCGTCTATCAGTTGCTGCTTTTACCAATCTTCTGCTGCTGAATGAAGATGTATAATGGAATAGATACTGCATGATGGCTCTTAATGCAGTAAAAACTAAACATCAGCAAGCAATGATGCCCAACAGGAACATGGGACATGCTAGAATTCTACAATTATTGTTAGAGGCAGCCTCCCCTTCACACACCCCTAGCGCCTTTCGGTTCACATCTTTCCCATATTAGTCACTTGCTGTTGTCTGTGTGTGAAAGCAACTGGCCACACAGTTAAAAAGCTTTGACTGTTTTAACTGCTATATTACTGATATTGCGCCGTCTTCACAGATCCGAATTTGCTACTTTTTACGTGCATATTTTTAGGCACGGTTGAACTGTGCATGCGTAGTAACCTTTTTACGCAATCTACGTTGGATTTAGGCACAGAAGTCCATTATGCCTGGAATTTATAAATCGGACTTAGTGACATATGCATGGAGGGGTGTGGATGAATTACGTACATGTGTAGTATAGTGAAAGTGGGTGGGGGGTGCATTTAAATGGACTAATATGGGCGTGGTTTGTCATGTACTCATGTATGGAAGGAAAATACACACATAACTGGATCCAGTCCATGGTTTTTCAAGGTAAAACTAATGAAATGTTTAGCATAAAAAATATGGTGACCAGAATCATGTAGACAAATTCACCAAAATGAGTATAGTAAATGCAATAGTAAGTTTTGATAATTTAATATCAAAATTTTCTGAAGGTTAATGCATTATATAATTATTATTAGTTACATTTTAGATCAATCTGTGAATTTAAACAGTACTATTTGCATCCCTTCCCTCTCCCAGATCCAGCCCTACCATTGGCTTTTAACCAGATCCATCTCAGGAAAGTGGTGGCACCTTTGCATTTATCCCTATCTAAAAGGGTGTTTTTTGATCCTAGAATTTGGAATATGTCCCCCTTCTAGGAAGCATAGCATTTGGTCCAGGGTCACCTAGAGGAGTTTTGGACCTGGGTACAACAACTTCTTAGTGCACTCACCTATCCCCCACCCCTCACACAGTAGACTATCATAGAGATTTATGTGTGTGCTGTTGGAGGGGGGGGGGTGTGCAACCCATTAGTAGCTATGCCTCCTTGAATGGCAGCTCTTCCTTACATAACAACACCTGCTTGCCAACCTTTTCATCACACACCACCACTTACATGCCAGATTTTACATCACATGCTCTGTATCCACCATGCCTTTCCTCACATAGGATCAGATTCACATATCAGAATAGGACAGGTGGGGCAGTATCTGCACCTAACTTATGTGACCTGCCCCCAACCTGCCTCTGTGTTTAGAAACCCTATGGCAATTAGGAGTACCATATGGCTTCCTTAACTAACCTTTCATATTTTTCTTCTTAAGAAGTCTTTAAAGGCCGCACTTAGAAATTTAAGAAGGAAGAGATGTGCCATGACAGTCTCTGTCCTTTTTTAAGGAGAGCGGGTGGGGTGAGGGATTTAAATGGTCCGGGGAGAGTTTATACCATTTCTATTGAATTGTATTAATATTACCAGGTTGCACCGACTTTTGGTTTTTACTTATTATAGAATTACATGTTGATGACTTAGACATCACTTTGCCTTAAGCCAGTGTGGGACACCATATAAAATTTGGGAACGTTACCTGTCTGACTGTGAAATTTGGTGGCAGAGGGATAATGGTATGGGCCTGTTTTTCAGGGTTTGGGCTATCTCCAGTGAAGGGCAATCTTATGGCTTTAACACACCATTTCATTTTGGACAATGATATGCTTCCAACTTTGTGGCAACAGTTTGGGGAAGGCCCTTTTCTTTTCCAATATGACTGTGCCCCATTGCATTAATCAGGGAATATAAAGACATTGGGGTAGACCCAGAACTCTGCTTGCCATACGTTTACTCGCGTAGCGTATTTACGCGGGCGTACCTTCTATACACTCCCCTTGGCACACCCCTTGAATCTACGTATTTTTTCCGAGTTCCGGAGTACGCTTTAAATAAAACCCCCGCCTATATAGCGTATTTCAGACGTAATTTTGACTCACATAAAATTGTCACGCCCACACTTAAGAATTTATGTGACACATACATGAATGGCCCATACGTTTACATTTACGCTACGGAGCGTATTTTCTATGGTGCGCATGCGCAGTACTTACCAAAACACGATTTTACGTCTCCGCCACGCGTAGATTCGCACACAAGCGTTGTTCTGGATCTGGGCCATTGTTTGATTGGTTCGGTGTGGAAGAATTTGACTGACCCACACAAAACCCTGACTTCAACCCCCATCAAGCATCTTTGTGATGAACTGGAATGGAGATAGCGATGCAGGCCTTTTCGTCCAACATTAGTGCCGATCTCTTAAATGCTCTACAGAAGGAATGGAATCTTGTGGAAAGCCTCCAAGAGGACTGGAAGCAGTTACGGCTGCAAAAGTGGGACTAAGTCCATATTAAATTGTCCATATAGTGTATATATCCATATATTTATATACATAACATACAGGAGCTGGCAGTATTCTCTCAGACAAAAACAACAACTATTTCAATTAATTTAATCTCTAATTTAAATTAAAATACTGGGTAATAAACTTCCAATTAGATAAAAATAATTTGTGTAAAATCTAATCGCCTAATAGAATTATAAAAAACTTTCAATTAAACAGTTACTTAGCCTTAAAAATGTTAAATAATTATTAAAAAAGGCACTTTATTATTAATTGAATACAGTAGTGCTAGCATACTAAGTAGTGCATAATAATGATACATATTGATTGATTAAAAGAGGTGAACGAAAATCATAATCTATAACAAAGACAAGTTACAGTTTCCATTCTTTCTATGTTATATATCCTTTAAGCAGTGAAATCAGATATTTACATATTTTCCTCACTTGTATATATTATCCTCAGCCATCTATGATCAGTCTATGAATCCCTGTCACTCTTAGAAAAGACGTACAAGATGCTGGCAGCTACTGATATATACATAGTTGTAACTGCTGTTATTATGTGGGTTTCAGGAATTACTGTAAACTCTTCTTTAATTATGGCATATTTCATGGATTGGCGCAAGAAACAATGCTTCAGTGTCTCTGATCAAATAATTATTTCCATGGCTTTCATAAACATGTTTCTACAATGTGTGATGGTGACCAATGGTCTTCTATATTGTTTCTGGATTGATTTGCTGGTTTTCAACAAAGGTTATTTATATGTGTTTATTCCTGAATTCTATCTAATTTATGGTAATTTTTGGCACATGGCTTGGTTGTCTGTTTCCTACTGCCTGAAACTGGTTAACTGGTCCCATGGATTCTTTCTTTGGTTGAAAAAGAGACTTTCTTCATGTATTCTAAATTTACTGTTAATAACATTGGTGGGACTATTCTTTAATAATGTGCCATTTATTTGGACATTAAGCTTAGAGATTCCTCAAAATGTGACTAGAAATGTCAGCAATAATGTTGTTTTTCAGTTAAATTACCAATTTATTGTCTTTAATATGGTGATTGGTTCCTGTGTCCCATTTCTTGTGACTTTTATCTGTATTGGGTGTAGTGTGTGGTCTCTCTTGGAACATGTCCGGAAGATGAAGCAGAATGCTTCTCTTTATAGCTCATGTCCACAGCTCAATGCCCACATCCGAGCATCTAAAACAATGATTGTACAAGTTCTGCTTAATTCACTTATGTATTTTGCTGTAATTACAATGTGGCTGTCATCATTCAATCTTGGGAGCATTTGGCAAGCTAGTCTATGGACACTTGTCATGTCCTATCCCTCTGCTCAAACTATTATGTTCATTTTGGGAAATCCCAAAGTATACAGTAAATTATTTGGTCAACACATCTCCAGCTGAAGGACCAAAATCAACTAGTCTGTCTATTTTTATGTCTGTTTATCTGGCTATTATCTATCTTTCTATCCATGTTTCTGATTTTCATGTTCACCAACTTATAAAAACCTCTCAACATCTCATATTTTCAAGTTACTCTTAGTAAAAGAAGGAAAGCAGATATTCTGTAGATTTGCATATTTCATAATGTTCTGTCCTCTCTCTGCTGGTCTGAAATCATTACATTTCTGAAGCTTGCTGAATGAAGTCTTCAGTCATTATTTCTTTCATTTCTATATAAGACTTAAACCACCTTACAATTATACAGGATGCTGTGGGCTGGCCATATTGTGGAAATCCTCTTGGGAGTACATGGAATCACCATAAACTTAGCAATCATTGCTGTGTACATCAGATTCTGGGGTCAGTGATCAAATCCTGTTCATAATGGTTCTCACAAATGTTTTGCTAGAGTGCGCTATATTGCTTAATAGTTATTTGGATTTTTTGTTGTATTTACAATCAGGAACAGAAAACTACACATTTGTTTTCTCATTTGCTTTTTATGTTCTGTATGGACTGTACAATATGAGTTTTTGGAACACTGCCTGGCTCTCCATTTGCTACTGTGTGAAACTGGTCAACATTTCCCACCAGAATTTCCACTGGTTTAAGATGTATTTCTCTTCCTCCATTAGAAAACTACTTATAGGATCGGCAATAAATTCAGTTTGCAATTCTTTGCCCTTCCTCTGGTCACAACTGACCTTTATTAAAAAAATAAATATTACTGAAGGACCAGTTGATATTAAAATGAATTTGAACATGTATTATGTTGTGTTGAGCATGTTGATTGGTTACACTGTGCCTTTTAACCTGACTGTCCTCTGCATCGGACTCAGTGTATGGTCTCTCCTACATCATGTCTGGAGTATCAGGAAGAACATATCACAGTTCCATTCCTCTCCTCAACTCCTGGCTCTTGTTCAAGCCGCAGTGATAATGACTCTACGTGTGATATTGGATCTAACCATCTTTACTGTCATTTATTATATGCTTTTTGCATTCCCATTGGGACCTGTAATAGAAATAATCTGTTGGTTTCTTCTCTTGTGCTATCCTTCTGTGCAATCATATATACTCCTTTTTGGAAACCCCAAATGGAAGCGAAGACTCTTGATGTCAGGATTATGCTCCTAAGATATTTGATGAGAACGGTTGTGGATATAAGAATATCGATTGGTTTCAAATGTTATGGGCAGATTCAACAGATTGAGGAAATTTTAAGATCTTTTTACATCATTTTACTTTTTTTAAAATGTTAAATTTATTGAAATTAGAAAATAGAAAACAATGGTTTAAAGTTTAGAATTAGACACATAAATACTTTGAAATAACTTTAATTAACTTTAAAATGTATAAATTCAAGATGTGAAATGAGGATCATTTACTGTGTTTATTTTTTGTACATTGCAATTTTATACTACTAGACAATTAGAGAACCAATTTACATTATTCTCACAGTCATCTAAAGACAAAGCTGATTAAACTTTGTGTGTATTTAGTTCCAAATTGCAATTTCCTGAACCGCCCTCAAAATCTATTTTTTCCCAGGTAGAGTAAATCTAGCTGATGTACAATTATAAATCTCCAAGTCAGATTTATTAAACTCCGGGTTTGGAAAAGTGGAGATGTTGCCCATGGAATCCTAGCTGACATTCACTATGTAATAGGAAATTGAGAGCTAGAATCTAATTGGTTGCTATAGGCAACACCTTCACTTTCCCAGCAGCTTCGAAAATCTGGGCCTTCCTCTTGCTGAGTTAATAACTTATGCATTTTGGGCATGAAATGCCCTTGTGCATAGTATACATAAGAAGCATGCCTTAGGAACACCCCTCGGGGCGTCCATATTTGAGCCATCTTATACCTACCAAACCCTACCCTAACTTTTCTGAGTGTAACCGTGGGCGTCTGTAGGCTCCTTGCATAGTTACGCTGCTTAACATGCCCATACTGTACGATTTAAATACCTCACCACGCCCTCGAAGCGTAATTACGGGTTTCGTATGGCTGGCACGTCCCTTCGAGCGTTGTTACGAAGTTGGCATGCTCAATGCCCATACGCTCAGCGTTACTTTGCGTATCACTTGAGCGCATGCGCAGTAAGTACAAATGGGCGTTTTTACGCTTAAGCAAAGCGTAAAAACACGGACGAGTGTAGTTCTGGATCAGGCCCTTTGTCTGAAAATTGAAAAATCCTTTAAATAAGTAATGACATCTGGATCCTTGTAGGCTTTGTGTGTTTAAGTGTTTAAAATGTATACAGCAGACAAGATCTTTGAACCAAATATGTGTGGATAAGACTATGAAAATAACATTTTAAGAATTTTACCTTATTTACATGTATTATATTAAACTTACACTCTTATAGGATATTGTGTCTCAATATATAATGAAAGATAATTTATATCACACAGTGGACCAGCTAGGTTGTATGGCCAAATTGCTCAGAAGTCTTTACGAGCCAGTCACATAGCAGTGTTAGTAGCAGAAATAATGGTAATTTTACTTTGGAAAATAAAAGTCTTTTTAGTAAATCATGAAATAGAAGTAGTAAATAGAACAGATAAAGGTTAATAAGGTAGTTGAGAAATTTAGTAAGCTTGTCTGAAAAGGTGAGTTTTAAGGGAGTACTTGGAAGTAAAAGATAGTCTAAACGGAAAGTTTTTCTATAGATTGTGTGCAGCATGAAAGAAGTCATGTAAGGAATATGAGCATTTGTTCATTTGTTAAGAAAGTTGAACATTCTGTGAAGTTCTTGGAGAATAAGCTTTAATTTATTATGAGATATATGAGCATGTGTATTTGGCTGTATTCTTGATGGTTTTGTAGATGAGCATTGATTCTGTAAAATACAGGCAACTGACGTAGACACTGACAGAGTGGGGCAGCTTTAGACAAGGGTTTTGCAAGTTAAATCAATTTGGTTGCTCCATGCAATATAGACTGTAGGGAAGGGTAGTTTTATATTGTGGAAGGTTAATAATGAAGGGTCATATGCCGTCTTAAAGACCGCATATATGCAATCTATGTAAGGAAAAGATTAGTAGATTACGTACAAAATTTAATACGCGTGCACAGTAGTAAAAATCCGTTATACTTTGGATAGTCTGCATACGGCCCAAGATCATTGCAATAATCAATGCTAGAGATGCTTAATGCATGAATGGGTTTTTGCAGTGTCTTGAGATATGTGTTTTCTAGAAATGTTCTTTTGATGTATCAGGGTTTAGTAATAAATTGTATGTGGGGAACAAATTACAATTCAAGGTCAAGGATAAAACCTAGACAGCGAGGTTGATGAGTAGGGATTATTGGAGACTTGGTGAGTAATATCTGTTTGCAGGTGGAAATACCAGCTTTGCTGTAGAGACATATGGCTTCAGTGGATGGTAGGACATTCACGATAAAAAGGTGGAGAGACATTCACGTACACAGCCCAAGACAGTTGCAGAGAGATCAGCAGTGGAGTGGATAGGTAAATGTGTATATTGTCTGCATAGAGATGATACGGAAATATAAATGACATTGGGTCGGATACACAACAACGTCCATCTTGCAAATTATGTCCGTCATCTGCCAATATTAGCAGCTACGCATGTGTAGTAACTACTTTACGTAATCTATGTATTGTTTCGTTACATAGATCGCATATATGCGGTCTTTAAATACTGCATATATGCAATCTACGTAATGAAACGATACGTAGATTACATAAAATAGTTCCTACGTATGCATAGTAGCTACTATCGGCAGACGACGGACGTAATTTGCAAGACGGACGTTGGTGTGGATCTGGCCCATTATTAGTTATATTAGGTGTATTTTATATCTCTTTTTTTCTTACTGATTTGTTTATCTGGAGAGAACCTGTAATTATTGATTAATGTCACATTTTTCTTATAAATATAAAGAAATCTTTAAAAATAATCTTAAAAATCACAAATAAAAGTAGGTTTTGAATGTAAACTTATTTCCAATTCGTACATTTAACTTAAAAAATTAAGATTCTGAATTAAATTTCCTGCACATATTTGTAAACTGATTAATCATATTTTCATAAACTTGCATCTTTTCATATTCCCTTAATGTCTCTTATTAATCATTGATTGTGTTATTATCACCAGATGAGAACTTAGACTATTAAACATTTAAGACATTGTTCGTATAGCCATAGAAACTCTGTAATGTAAAGACAGGGTACCGGTTACACCCTGCAGTTGAAGCTCCAGGCATTTTGGTAGCAAGGGTCCGATACCAGCTTCCTGCCACATCCATATATTCATGTAAGTAAGTTATGCCAATTAGCCACTGAGATCATAGGTAGAGGGAAACTTGATGGGAGGGAGTGTTTAAAAGTCAGTAGTGTCAATAATAACACTATCTAATACTCTCCTAGGGCCGGATCCAGACCTAGTTAAGTGCTTGAACTTAGATACTCCTGGGCAAAACCATGTTGATTGCAGGGGAAGTCAAGTAAATTATATTCTTTGCATGCAGGGATATATCTTGGAATTGCTTACTGCACACAGATACTGACCAGCTTTACTATCACACTGTTATTTATTACCTCTCATCTCTAATACTGTTATATTATTATTATATTATTACACAGATACTGACCAGCGTTACTATCACACTGTTATTTATCACCTCTCATCTCTAATACTATTATATTATTATATTATTACACAGATACTGACAAGAGATACTATCACACTGTTATTTATCACCTCTCATCTAGAATACTATTATATTATTATATTATTACACAGATAATGACCAGTGTTACTATTACACTTTTATCACCTCTCATCTCTAATACTATTATATTATTACACAGATACTGACCAACGTTACTATCACACTGTTATTTATCACCTCTCATCTCTAATACTA
>WWET01004987.1:62426-83045 GCA_011038615.1 Limnodynastes dumerilii
AGAGAACCGTTCCGCAGAGCAATTTTCTGTTTTCTGTTCTTATTATGCAGTGATACAGCCGCCATTCAGCTGGCGCCTGTATCATGTTTGAAATATGGCCACTCGGACTGGCAATTGCATCCCTTTAGTACATTTATAGATAGAGCATTAATATGTCTTTCTAATGGGAACGAGTTGAAAAAAAATTAATACACCATCAAAACCTATTTAGATTTATAATGAAAATTGTTATTTAACATGTAATAATGGACCTGACCAAGACCTCTGTGTGTGTTTTGGGGTCTGTATGTCCACTCCCCGGAACTCCCCCGGGAACATTATTTCAGTATCTATACAAACGTAGTCATGCCGACAGCCATTCTCCATCATCTGCATGCCTATTCCTGCCCCCCTTGTGGGGATTAGGCATGTGGATCTGGAGTGACGCCCCGTTGGATGGATCTCATAGCATATGGAAATAAGTTCTGTACGCTAGTTCTATCCGATACGTAACATCTGGCACACATGTCCAGTGCTTAAAAATCACCGGATTTCTGAATGCAGCTTTGGAAGTCGGGAGTTGTACGCAAATCAGGATCAGGCCCGATGTTATTTAACTTACTGTGCATGTATTCAGATATCATTCATTTAGACTAAGAAGACTATATTATATGTTTTTAACACTACATTGCTGCAAAATTATGAGCTTTTAGGGTAATATTTATTATTTGATATTTTAGAGGCAGATTATGAACCAAAAATTCTGCTCTTCAATTTGGGATTTCCAAAGATTACTATGTAAGATTGTGCTGAAGGATATAATAGAATAAATATCCAGATTATAACTCTTATTTCAGGATTGAAATCGAATGACACCACAAATGAATAAATAACAATTATAAGGAAGATCAGGTCCAATATCACACGTAGAATCATTGTCACTGCTGCCCGGAGCAGAGGTTGGAGCCGAGGAGATGATCTAGATTGTGATAAGTTCAGATGAATCCTCCAGACATGATGTAGGAGAGATCCTACACTGAGTCCGATACAGAGGACAATCAGGACACAAGGCAGAGCACAAACAATCAATAAAATAAATGCCAAAAAATAGACATTTAGATCCATTTTTAAAGTTATTAACTCATTAGAAATAGTTGTATTTTGAACAAAGGTTATGTTTGTTGTCCAGAACAAAGGTAAGTTAAACAAGACTGAACATACTGCTGATCCTATGAGTAGCCTTACAATGGATGAGAAGAACCAGGCTTTGAACTGTAGGACAATTTGGTGGGAAGTGTCAACCAGTTTCACACAGTAACAGATGGAGAGCCAGGCGGTGTTCCAAAAACTCATAAAAGAGGCCACAAAGATGACATAAAAGGAACATAAAAATGGAAGTGTTTTTGAACCTTTAGTTGTCTGTACAGAATCCATATGCATGTTAATCTTCAAAGAGGACTGTAGGAGAAGACCCGTGAGGGCCATAGTGAACAGGATTTTATCACTCATACCAGGATTAGGGACCTTTCTCCAGTGTCTAATGTACACAGCAAGCATAGTGGAGTTGATGATCATCCCATGTACCTGGAAGATCACTGAAAAGACCACTTTTACAATATTCATCCTCGGGTGATAATTTTAGCAGATCAGAGCTAGAGTTGGTAGTGTAATAATCTCACACTAGACAGGGGTTGATAGGAACATGGCGAGATATACAAATCACTCCATGTCTCATTTCCATATGAGAGTTTGGTTACGGTCTCCCATGAGCAGAGATGAGAGAACTGGATTACTATGATAGGGATCTAAGTGTGTAATAGAAGAACAATATGGAAATTAAATGTTAAGAAAAATATTATTTTTAGGGTGATGACTGTGTATAGACAAAGTAAGGGTCATTTAAGGACAATTCTGCTTGGCACATAAAAAGTTAAGGTTTTCTAAGGGGAATAGAGCAGCTCAGAGTCCTCCTGATTAACAAAAAACATCATCAACAATAAGTGTTGTGGCTATGGTTGTGGCAGTATAGGACATATAATTGTTCTGTTGGGCAATTAAGACAGAGCATCAGTTGACAAACACAAAGGTAAAACTAATGTAAAATCACTATATGTGCTTCATTTGGTGCAAAAGGACTAATAATTAATAATATTTACCACCATTTCACCAACTATGCATTACTATAAAGTACCCTGTACTATTTTTCTATTTCTATTGTCTCTATTTGTCTATGTCTCTGTCTATATAGAGGTCCAGTTATGTGCGTTTTTGAATCCTATATATAGGTAGATACCCGATATTTGTGTTCAGATGTATGGCATGTGCAATGAAACACATTTCAGTTATTGTGACCAATGAATGAACAAGAGCTTAGAGCTGGGAACAGGAGCTAAATTTTGATAGGTTCTCCCTGATCCTCCAGACATGGGGCTAGATCCAGATGCTCGCACGCTTTAAGCGCATGTGAGAGTCTGAAATTTCGCATCACAGAGGGGACGGCACGCCCCAGGCACTCTCCTCTAATGGTAGTAAATCTGGACACTTTCATGTCCTTTAAATCGATGACTTGTTCAGCATTTGTATGGCCACAGATCAAATTGTAACTGTGCCTCCCCGCCCCCGCCCCCTGATTTAAATGCCTGTCCCCGCCTCTGGCAGAGATAGGGCAACCGTAAATGTAGGGTCGGTCCCTTCATCGTACATAACTTAGATCACAGCATGGGGTAAATTTACTAATGTCGACTTTTCGCTGCAATTATAATATATTTAAATGGTACGTAGATTGTATAAATGACCCAATGCGCATGCGTAGCTCATTTATTATTTCCCCGCACTTAAAAAGCCGAAGCTTCTTAAGTGTGAATAAGGTCCATGGCCTCCAGAACTGATGACAGTGTCTAGGTGAAGCTGCAATAATGAACTCTAAAGTGGCATTACTATGTCTCTGCTTCTGCTATGAAATTTTCTTTCTGTACAACCAAGCATCGGACTTGCCTTTCTCATTGCTTTGTTGCATTGCTTGACTAACAATAATTCACATGAAATTATGACTCCTAGTCATGATCTCCTCTAAGCACCAAATCACACACAAGGTAGGTGTTATGAACCACACAAACAGCAACTGATAACCAAAGTACAAAAGCAATGGTGTGAGATAGTAGTCGCCTTTCCTGGAACCACACTGCTCCCTGGTACGCAGATGCCTTATGGACTTAGATCTTAGTAGTCTATTGCTAACAGGTGTGTATGAGGTAAAGAAAAGGATCATCTGAGCTACAGTATGGAGCAACAAGTAGACTAAACAAGACATATAGGATGCAATAAAGGGTTGTTAACTGGCAAGCCAGGTCAGAGATCAGGAAAGGAACACAAAGTCAATAAACAACCAGAGAGTTCAGGACAGACAGCAATCCAAGATCAAGTTCACTAAATGAAGTCAAGGTCAAACACACAGAATCCATCAGGAACTAGAAGCTACATCTATCACACAAACAAGACAATAATGGCAATAAGAGTATTTATGTAGGACCTGGACATCCAACTGCTGAGTAAGAATCTTGGGCCTGATCCACACTTAAGATTGAAATAAGTAAGCATGGATTCACAAATATACGCATAGGGCTACCTTAACTCTCTCGTTATGCAGATTTTGCTAAAGCATGTGCTGACTTTCCAAACCCCATCCATACTGCCCTATTTACATACCACCCACCACCCACTTTTCTTAACTTCCTACTTACGTAGTAGTGGCACGCCCCTAACATCGCTGTTCTGCTCCGACACTACCCCTTGTTGGAGTGTATTTACACTCCCTTACGCCGGCTGAAGGCTACCCTAACTTCAGCCGGCGTAAGGGAATGTAAATACGCTGGGACGGCAGCGTTAGTTAGATAACGCCGCCCTCCCAGCCTAATTACCCTCCCTCCCCCCGCCTCCTTGCACTAACCTCAGCGTAGTAATGCTGGGGGACGACCCCTACGCAGATCGGGCGTTTCCATAGCTACGCCGGGCAACATCTGCCCGCCGCATGCGCAGATCGGCTTTTTAGCCAATCTTATGCTTACGCCCATACTGTAGCTAGTAAGTGTACAGTATGGGCGTAAATTCGTCTAGGCCATACGTACGTGTGCGTATGACTGCGGTTACATTGGAAAAGTGAGGGTAGGGTTTGGAAAGCGTATCTTGACAAAATACGTATGTTCAAGGGGTGTGCCGAGGGGAGTGTAACGAATTTACGCGCATGAAAATACGCTCCGCGAATAAATGTACGGCAAACGTAATTCTGGATCTACCCCAATGCCTGTATATAGACAAAGTGAGGACCATTCAAGGACATCTGAAAATTCAGTTTGATACATAAAAAGTAAAGGGTTTCTAAGGGGAACAGGGCAGCACAGAGTCCTCCTGATTAACTATAAAAAAATAACAACATAAAAGTGTTGTGGCTATGACTGGGACAATTTAGAACAATTGCGCAGATCTTGACCTACGCACCTCTTACGGAGGTGCAAGGTCATTACGGACGTTAGCGTAGCGGAGAGTGCAAGTGTCCAGATTCCTACCTTAAAAATTACAACTAGGTCTGCGACCATCCGGCCTCAAACATAGTTGTAACGGGCCTTCCCCCACCCGATCCCTTATTTAAATGTCTATCTCCACCTCAATGACAGAGATATAACATGCATAAATGAGAGGTTCAGCCCCTTTTTCAAGCAGGCGAGTATGACCACCGGTTCGCTAACGTAACTTGTTTTTGCGCATGAGCACGTTACTAGACAGGGGAATTAAGCAAGTAGTTTGTGTAATTCCTGTTGGCCGTAGGTGAGGATTTGCCCCTATGTCTGTTTTGCAATAAAGACAGAGCATCAGTTGACAAATACAAAGGTAAAACAAATGAAAAATCACAATACACACTTGAGTTGGTGCAAAAGGACTATTGTTGCATCCTTGGATCCCATATAAAGCAGCTTGTTGCATCCTTGGATCCCATATAGGGATCCCGATAGTTGCGTTTGGATGTTCGTCATGCGGAATGTCACACAGGGCCGGATTTACTAAAGACGATGTGGTTTAAATTGACGTATCTGGGATTTTGCAGTATCACCTTAAAATCGCCCTTTCAAAAGCGCTGTATGAAACATTGTCATGGTAATTCTGAAAAAGAAAAGTATATAACATGCCGGATTTACTAAGCATCGCTTAGTAAAATCGCCATTCAAATGTGCCTGCTGTGACAGTTGCTTTGATGTAAAGAAACACTCAATTTGAAAAATGTAACACATTTAAATAATAAAATAAATAATTTAAAGAGGCACTTTATACTTGATAGGGATACCGGGGCACTATATACTTGATAGGGATACCGGGGCACTATATACTTGATAGGGATACCGGGGCACTATATACTTGATAGGGATACCGGGGCACTATATACTTGATAGGGATACCGGGGCACTATATACTTGATAGGGATACCGGGGCACTATATACTTGATAGGGATACCGGGGCACTATATACTTGATAGGGATACCGGGGCACTATATACTTGATAGGGATACCGGGGCACTATATACTTGATAGGGATACCGGGGCACTATATACTTGATAGGGATACCGGGGCACTATATACTTGATAGGGATACCGGGGCACTATATACTTGATAGGGATACCGGGGCACTATATACTTGATAGGGATACCGGGGCACTATATACTTGATAGGGATACCGGGGCACTATATACTTGATAGGGATACCGGGGCACTATATACTTGATAGGGATACCGGGGCACTATATACTTGATAGGGATACCGGGGCACTATATACTTGATAGGGATACCGGGGCACTATATACTTGATAGGGATACCGGGGCACTATATACTTGATAGGGATACCGGGGCACTATATACTTGATAGGGATACCGGGGCACTATATACTTGATAGGGATACCGGGGCACTATATACTTGATAGGGATACCGGGGCACTATATACTTGATAGGGATACCGGGGCACTATATACTTGATAGGGATACCGGGGCACTATATACTTGATAGGGATACCGGGGCACTATATACTTGATAGGGATACCGGGGCACTATATACTTGATAGGGATACCGGGGCACTATATACTTGATAGGGATACCGGGGCACTATATACTTGATAGGGATACCGGGGCACTATATACTTGATAGGGATACCGGGGCACTATATACTTGATAGGGATACCGGGGCACTATATACTTGATAGGGATACCGGGGCACTATATACTTGATAGGGATACCGGGGCACTATATACTTGATAGGGATACCGGGGCACTATATACTTGATAGGGATACCGGGGCACTATATACTTGATAGGGATACCGGGGCACTATATACTTGATAGGGATACCGGGGCACTATATACTTGATAGGGATACCGGGGCACTATATACTTGATAGGGATACCGGGGCACTATATACTTGATAGGGATACCGGGGCACTATATACTTGATAGGGATACCGGGGCACTATATACTTGATAGGGATACCGGGGCACTATATACTTGATAGGGATACCGGGGCACTATATACTTGATAGGGATACCGGGGCACTATATACTTGATAGGGATACCGGGGCACTATATACTTGATAGGGATACCGGGGCACTATATACTTGATAGGGATACCGGGGCACTATATACTTGATAGGGATACCGGGGCACTATATACTTGATAGGGATACCGGGGCACTATATACTTGATAGGGATACCGGGGCACTATATACTTGATAGGGATACCGGGGCACTATATACTTGATAGGGATACCGGGGCACTATATACTTGATAGGGATACCGGGGCACTATATACTTGATAGGGATACCGGGGCACTATATACTTGATAGGGATACCGGGGCACTATATACTTGATAGGGATACCGGGGCACTATATACTTGATAGGGATACCGGGGCACTATATACTTGATAGGGATACCGGGGCACTATATACTTGATAGGGATACCGGGGCACTATATACTTGATAGGGATACCGGGGCACTATATACTTGATAGGGATACCGGGGCACTATATACTTGATAGGGATACCGGGGCACTATATACTTGATAGGGATACCGGGGCACTATATACTTGATAGGGATACCGGGGCACTATATACTTGATAGGGATACCGGGGCACTATATACTTGATAGGGATACCGGGGCACTATATACTTGATAGGGATACCGGGGCACTATATACTTGATAGGGATACCGGGGCACTATATACTTGATAGGGATACCGGGGCACTATATACTTGATAGGGATACCGGGGCACTATATACTTGATAGGGATACCGGGGCACTATATACTTGATAGGGATACCGGGGCACTATATACTTGATAGGGATACCGGGGCACTATATACTTGATAGGGATACCGGGGCACTATATACTTGATAGGGATACCGGGGCACTATATACTTGATAGGGATACCGGGGCACTATATACTTGATAGGGATACCGGGGCACTATATACTTGATAGGGATACCGGGGCACTATATACTTGATAGGGATACCGGGGCACTATATACTTGATAGGGATACCGGGGCACTATATACTTGATAGGGATACCGGGGCACTATATACTTGATAGGGATACCGGGGCACTATATACTTGATAGGGATACCGGGGCACTATATACTTGATAGGGATACCGGGGCACTATATACTTGATAGGGATACCGGGGCACTATATACTTGATAGGGATACCGGGGCACTATATACTTGATAGGGATACCGGGGCACTATATACTTGATAGGGATACCGGGGCACTATATACTTGATAGGGATACCGGGGCACTATATACTTGATAGGGATACCGGGGCACTATATACTTGATAGGGATACCGGGGCACTATATACTTGATAGGGATACCGGGGCACTATATACTTGATAGGGATACCGGGGCACTATATACTTGATAGGGATACCGGGGCACTATATACTTGATAGGGATACCGGGGCACTATATACTTGATAGGGATACCGGGGCACTATATACTTGATAGGGATACCGGGGCACTATATACTTGATAGGGATACCGGGGCACTATATACTTGATAGGGATACCGGGGCACTATATACTTGATAGGGATACCGGGGCACTATATACTTGATAGGGATACCGGGGCACTATATACTTGATAGGGATACCGGGGCACTATATACTTGATAGGGATACCGGGGCACTATATACTTGATAGGGATACCGGGGCACTATATACTTGATAGGGATACCGGGGCACTATATACTTGATAGGGATACCGGGGCACTATATACTTGATAGGGATACCGGGGCACTATATACTTGATAGGGATACCGGGGCACTATATACTTGATAGGGATACCGGGGCACTATATACTTGATAGGGATACCGGGGCACTATATACTTGATAGGGATACCGGGGCACTATATACTTGATAGGGATACCGGGGCACTATATACTTGATAGGGATACCGGGGCACTATATACTTGATAGGGATACCGGGGCACTATATACTTGATAGGGATACCGGGGCACTATATACTTGATAGGGATACCGGGGCACTATATACTTGATAGGGATACCGGGGCACTATATACTTGATAGGGATACCGGGGCACTATATACTTGATAGGGATACCGGGGCACTATATACTTGATAGGGATACCGGGGCACTATATACTTGATAGGGATACCGGGGCACTATATACTTGATAGGGATACCGGGGCACTATATACTTGATAGGGATACCGGGGCACTATATACTTGATAGGGATAAATAACAGTGTGATAGTAACGCTGGTCAGTATCTGTGTAATAATATAATAATAATATAATAGTATTAGAGAGAAGAGGTGATAAATAACAGTGTGATAGTACAGCTGGTCAGTATCTGTGTAATAATAATAATAATAATAATATAATAGCATTAGAGATGAGGTGATAAATAACAGCGTAATAGTAATGCTGGTCAGTATCTGTGTGCAATAAGCAAAAGGAAAATACTTTCTCTGCTTGGAAAGAATAAAATTCATTTGACTTCTGCTGAAAGTCATCATAGTTTAAAGGTGGAAAATTCCATTTGTTTTCCTCCTGCTGTGAAACTTTTTATCCAGTCCAATATGTGTTGGGAAAGAATTTGCAATGTGTTTAGTGGTGTTTGATTTTTTATTTTTTTTTTAGGTGGTGACTGTGGGAGGGGGTGAGTGCCCAAGATACAATTTGACCTAAATTGTTGCAGGCTTTTCCCTCTCTATGGGATCCAGGCCTGTTGCCAATACAAAAATTCAAACACTGTGATATCCTTATCAATGTAAAGTCTAGTTTCTTGTTCTTTAAATTGAGGGTACTGTGTCCCCACTCTGCTCATTTTTAGAATTTTGGGGTAAGCAGCACTAGATTTTTTTAGCTATCAACCAATATGAGAGGACCCGTAGCAGTTTTATGTAATTAGTTCTTATTTATTTGTAATGCCACCATTATGTGCACTCTCATAGGTGTTTTGACAGACGTTCTACCAAGTCCAGTCTAGTAGTCATTTCATTCCAGTCTCACTCTAAGACTTTAATGTTTTATTTTCCAAAAACAGAAATAATGTAATGTAAAATATGAGTGACTTGATACATGTTGTACTAGGTAAAATAAATGTGTTGTCCTTTCCTTGTGTAGAAATTGTTAGCAGGTAAAGTAAAAGGTACAATTCATTGGGATGTGGGGTCTGTGGTTTCAAACGGACTGTGAAATCGATTGCTTTTGCATCACGGAGGAGAAGCCATCGATCATCCAAAGGACAAAGATGCAGCAGCGAATGTTGAGTATTTATGTAACCTCAATCCTTACCCTATCCCTTCTAATGCTGGGACTTGTAGTACCACAAGTGGAAGCATGCCAAGGTGGTTGGGGCTTGTATTTTCTAATTATTTTCCCGTAATAACCATGTCCCCCATTATGTAAATGCATAATCACATTTCCACAGTAGCCTCGGCCATCTTGACATGGTACCGCTTGTGGTACTACTAGTCAAAGCACGCCCTGTCAGACATTGGTATACTGTGCTTTGTAGTTCTAGAAGCAACAGCATGCTAAGTATTAATGACTGGCCACAGCAGGCTAAGGGTTAATGGCTGGCCATGGGCATGCTAAGGGTTAATGACTGTCCATGGGCATGCTAAGGGTTAATGACTGGCCAAGACATGCTAAGGGTTAATGACTGTCCATGGGCATGCTGAGGGTTAATGATTGACCACAGCATGCTAAGGGTTAATTACTGTCCATGGGCATGCTGAGGGTTAATGACTGGCCACAGCATGCTAAGGGTTAATAGCTGGCCATGGGCATGCTAAGTGATAATGACTGGCCGCAGCATGCTAATGGTTAATGACTGTCCATGGGCATGCTGAGGGTTAATGACTGTCCATGGCCATGTTAAGGGTTAATGACTGGCCGTGATATGCTGAGAGTTAATGATTGACCACAGCATGCTAAGAGTTAATGACTGGCTGTGACATGCTGAGGGTTAATGATTGTCCACAGGATGCTGAGGGTTAATGACTGGCCGTAATATGCTGCGGTACGTATTTAAACTTTGGAGAGAACAATTTTTTATGGTTTAACCTAGATTTTTTTTTTTTTTAAGTACTAAAGGGAAACGGCCCCTGGCGAGTTTTGAAGCTAAATTGTCACAATATTAAGCTTCAAAAATCGCCATACATCACTGGAGATTTGAAGTCACCAGGACAAATCACCCTTTCGTAAATCTGGGGATTTGGGAATCCAACTAATCTACAGAACGTATGGTATTGGGTTGTTTCACCAACAGCAGCTGACTTTACTGGAACCACACTGTTCCCTGCTGCTCAGATGCCCTCTGGACTTAGACCCCAATAGTGTATAGTTATTAACAGGTGGAAGTGAGGGAAAGTCAAGGAGACTCTCAGTGATAGGGCAACACATAGGGGCTGATTCAGAGCTGCACTTACACCTTTTTTTTAGGTGCTAGTGTAGACCTGAGCAATACCATGCTGAACTGCAAGGAGAGGCAAATTCACATTGTGAAAGCAAAACTATATTTAAGAGGTGACATTTCTTAGCTCAAAACTTTTTTTATAGATTAAACATATAGCTATGCGGTATTTGAATTATGCGCAAAAGCAATGTATTTTCCCTGCATGTGAAAGATTTTTTAATTAATTAGCACCCCTTACTTTACAAAATGGTTTAACCAATCTATACACTTACACCTGATTTACTCTTACTCCCAAACTCTGAATACAGGCCATAAAGTAGAAAGTAGTTAACTGGTAAATCAGGTTAAAGGGCAGTAGAGTCAATACACAACCAAAGAGGTCAAGGACTGACAGCAATCCAACAGCAAGTTCAGTAAATGAAGCCAATGTCACACACACAGAATCCAACATGAAATACAAGCTAACTCTATCTTGCCTTTGGATAAAAGAGCTTGCCCATGTATACACCAGCAAGTAAGTCCTGACAATGAGAGTATTTATGTTGGTTCTGGCCAATCAACAGCTGAAAAGGAATCATGTGAGCAGAGCAGTTGATCAGCTGCTGGGTAGTGAACAGTGATGACTCCTGCAAGAGATAAATGTCAGCTGCATTGAAATCCTCATTAGTAGTTATAGTATGATCACTTATCAACTTCAGCACAACAACTCTGACATACACCAGAAGCCAGAAACATTTAAAGACAACAGAGCAGCAAAGTGTAACCGTGGGGTTGCTAGGTCTCTTATGGAGGATGGGGAGGTTTTGGGGATTTTCTTTTAAAATAATGTAAAGTAATAAACAATTGTAAAAAAAAGAAAAGAAGAAAGATATTGAGAAAAACAGAAAACACTTAAATGATGTAATAACACACTTTATTGATTTTAAAATAAGACTTATAAATACTCATAAAAAGACGTAAGTCAACATTCCGTCATTCAGTTAAAAAAGCCAATGCTAAATAAATAAAAATAATATTACAATTACTGCAAATTGAAAACTAAAACTAGACCTTCACTGCACCATACTAGAGGGTGGGGGATTTAGCCTCATATATTTTTATATTTTTTTTTATTATATGATTTTTTGAATGTAATTGTTCATTCATAAAACACTCTAGCAAGGAAACTGTATCACTGAATTCCTTCATCCCTATTATTTCTATGTGGAATTTTCTACATTTATAGACAGAACATTAATAATGTCACTCCAATGAGAAAGAGATAAACCTGTAACAATGGACCTGATCCAGTCCTTTGTGTGTGTCCAGAAATCTACCTTAAGTTCTCTGCACGCACCTGTGTCCTCCTGAACGCAGGTCACTGTGAAAGTGAATGCAGCTGCCCAGTCTCCATCATCGGCATGCCCATCCCCCTCCCCCCACCCTCGGGGGGATTAGACAAAGAAATCTACCTTAAGTTCTCTGCACGCATCTATGTCCTCCTGAACGCAGGTCACTGTGAAAGTGCATGCAGCTGCCCAGTCTCCATCATCGGCATGCCCATCCCCCTCCCCCCCTAGTGGGGATTAGACGTGTCTCTTACCGTGTGAAACCAAGTCCCATAGGAGATGCTTTGCCTCACACCTGGTACACACGCGCCCAGCGCCAGAAAAGCACGCAAATTCCACAAGCAGCTTGTAGAAGCTGGAAAATAAGGATCAGGCCTAAAGTTATAAAGGTTACTATCAGTATATTCAGATATCATTCATTTACACTAAGAAGAGACCCTGGACCTGATTCACAGTAAAGAGTGAGTTAGATCTGGACAGAACTACAGCAAAATCCCTCATCCTGCACCTAACCTGCCCCCATGTTTAGGTACCTTATGTCTCCGTATGGACTTTGCCTCTCCCCGCTCCCCTTCCGGCTAATCTAAATCCCTTCCCCCTCCCACTTCTTCCTAGGAACCTCCCGAGGCGATATAACGCTGCCTCTTTCAACATAAATGATTGCATGCGGTCATTAAAGACCGCACCTCCGCTATCTGCGTACCAACCTACTACGTAGATAGTGTAAATGACCTGCCACGCATGCACAGTAGGTCATTGCAGCCAAATACGCACTTAAGAAGCAGAAGCTCCTTAAATCAGGCCCTCAGTCTCCAATTATTTTATGTAGTTCTGGAGATATCGGCCCATATTCACACCTAACAAGCTTCGGCTTCTTAGGTGCATAGATTTGTGAAATGAAATCACCATAGATCTGCCTTATTTTACCGTGCGTAGTTCCTTCTTAAGAAGGAAACTACACATGGACCTTGCCTATCCCCACCCCCTGCCCTCCCCAGCTAGTCTAAACCCCTCCCCGGCTAGTCTAAACCCCTCGCCCTCCCACTTCTAACTAAGCACTCCCCAAGGTGGCATTAGCACTCCTCCTTCTTACTAAACTGCTCCATGCCATCTTTAAAGACAATACAGAGGCAATCTACGTATTTAACTTCTTTGTGAATTACATAAAAGACCTAATACGCAAGTTTGTAGGTCATTTCTGAAATACAGGTGGATTCATGTCCACTGACACATATTATATGTTTATAACACTAAGTTACTGCAAAAGTATGAAGACACTTTTTAAAGTATGGGTCCACAATATTTTGCTTTGCTTGCTGCGCAACAAAGAGGTTTCATTCCCGGGATCTAAATAGACTTTTAGGGTAATATTTATTATTTGAAATTTAATTAGCAGATTCTGATCCCAGAAGCCTGCTCTTCAATTTGGGGTTTCCATAGATTAGTATGTAAGATTGTACTGAAGGATATAATAGAAGAAAAATCCAGAGTATAACTGTTATTTCAAGATTTACATGGAACGATACCACCAATGAATGAATAACAATTATAAGGAAGATCAGGTCCAATATCACACGTAGAGTCATTGTCACTGCTGCCCGGAAAAGAGCTTGGAGCTGAGGAGATGATCCGGATTGTGATAAGTTCAGATGGATCCTCCAGACGTGATGTAGGAGAGACCCTACACTGAGCCCGATACAGAGGACAGTCAGGATACAAGGCAGAGAATAAAAGATTGATGAAATAAACACCAAAAAATAGATATTTAGCTCCATTTTCAAAGCAACGAAATCATCAGAAATAGATGTATTTTGTGGAAAGGTTATGACGGTTGTCCAGAACAAAGGCAAGTTAAAGAAAGCTGGACATACTGCTGATCCTATAAGTAGCCTAACAATGGATGAGAAGAACCAGGCTTTAAACTGTAGGAAAATCCGGTGGGAAGTATTAACCAATTTGACACAGTAGCAGATGGAGAGCCAGGCGGTGTTCCAAAAACTCATAATGGAGGTCACAAAGAGGGCATAAAAGGAACATAAAAATGGAAGTGTTTTCATTCCTATTGTTGTCTGTAAAGTATACATATAAATGTTAATTATCAGTGAGCACTGTAGGAGAAGACCAGTGAGGGCCATAGTAAACAGGATTTTATCACTGATACCAGGATTAGATACCTTTCTCCAGAGTCTGATATACACAGTGAGGATAACAGAGTTGATGGTGATTCCATGTACCTGGAAGATCACTGAAAAGACGACTTGTGCAATGTGCATCCTTGGGAAATAGTTACAGCTAATCAGAGCAAGAGTCAGTAGTGTAATAATCTCACTCTCTGCAGGGGTTCATAGAAACATGGAGAGATATTCATAGGAACATGGAGAGATATACAAATCACTCAATGTCTCATTTCCATATGATGGTTTGGTTATTGTCTACCGTGAGTAGAGATGGAAGGATTGGATTACTATAATAGGGATCTCAGCGTGTAATAGAAGAACAATATGAAAATTAAATGTTAGGATATAATATTCTTTCTCTAGTGCATTGTAACAACAGAAATGGGCAATGATTGTATATAGACAAAGTAAAGGACCATACAATGACATCTGAACATTCTGCTTGGTACATAGAAAGAAAGTGTTGTGGCTGTTCAGGACAAATGATCTGTTAAGATAAAGCACAAGATGAGAAACACAAATGTAAATCAATTTTAAAATCACAATATGCACTTTAATTGGTGCAAAAGAGGAAATAATTAATAATATTGACCACCATACATTAATGTGAAGCACCCTGCACCTGTGTTTCTATCACTGGGTATAGAGAATGTATCTGGAAATGACATTTTATTGAGTTTGGTTGCACAGTGTAAGTCCGCAGCCTGCTATACAGTACTTGCCTCCGGATACAGAGCTGCAGTTGCATGCGCCCTGGATCCCGCGTAGGTATCCCAATATTTGTGTTCAGATGTACGGAATGTGGAATGCGCTATTGTCACCACTGCCCGGGTAAGAGCCTAGGTCCGTGTTCAGAGTACCAGACATATAACATATACGTCCGGCGTTTAGCGAATTTTACTACTGCGGTCCTTCAGACCGCATTTATGCAATCTACGTAAGAAAAAGATACGTAGATTACGTTAAAAAATGACTACGCATGCGCAGTAGAAGAAATCGCTAAACCCCGGACCTATATATCATACATCCGGTACTCTGAATATGGGCCCTAGAACTAGGGACAGTAGCTGGACTGTGATAGGTTCTCTCTGATTCTCCAGACATGGGACTGGATTCACAGATACGATTTTGCTACTTTATCCGTGCATATTTTTAGGTACGTATGAACTGCGCAGGATTTAGGCACGGAAGTCCATTAGACACGGATATCAAAATTGTATTTATACGTATTGTATAAATTGTGGCATACGTACGGAGGGGCGTGATTGACTTCCGTACATGCAAACTTACGAGAAAGTGGGTGGAAGGGGCATTTAAATTGCCTTTTGAGGGCCATTAGTAAAGTATGTACGTACCTTAGGCACATAAATTCGCACGTAGAGTTAAGGTTGCCTTATGGAGGCGTAAGTCACCAAAGATCTTTCCGTGCGAGGGGTGTGTCATGAGTGTTGACTTGCCACCTAGGTGCGTATATTTGCCAATCCGTGAATACGGTCCATGATGTAGAAGAGACCTCTCACTGAGTCAGGGTACAGGGCAGGGTATAACTGACCAATGTGTTCAACACAGCATAACAGACACTACACCCATTGTAATGGCAAGAGGCTCATCAGCGCTATTTGTATTTTGATGAAAGGTCACATCTGCTTCAGAATAAAGACACATTAATTTAAAGGGAATATAAAGCTGATCCAATCAGGTCTCTAATAACAAAAGGAAAACATCATTTGAAAGTGAAGGAAGAGTCTCTAGGAAATGTTGCCCAGTTGCACACAGTAACAGAGTTCCAAAAGCTCATATTGATGACCATAAACAGGGCGTAAAAGTAATAATAGTAAGCTTGTGTTTGCTTAACTTTTTGTCTGGAATTAAATGAAGAAGCAATTTGTCGGCAAAGAGTCCTAGAGATTAGTGAGAACCATGATGAACAAGATAACACTAAGACCAGCGACCTTTCTCCAGAGTCTGAAATACCAGCAACCATCAGAATACGGCTGGATAGTGTTATAATTTCTTTCTACGCAGAGTGAGGAAGGAAAATAAGGACATTCTCTATGTAAATCTTCATAATATCTGATATCTCTATGTGTGTTTTGGGTTCTTTCCATCAGTGACATAAGAGATGGAGATTAAAGAGATGAAAATAAATGTGCAGAGATCGTTACCTGTATAATTAACCATTAAATGACAGCAGACAAGATAGTAACATGATATAATTTTGAACATTTCAAGACCTCTAATAATCTGATTTTAGCCAGATCTTTGCGGAGAATGAACCAGATCCAGAGTGGGAAAATAAGAGGAAATCAGGTGTAAAGTTACACCTGGGTAAAACCATGCTGAAATGCAGAGGAGGAATTCTTCCATCTGTTGGAAACAGTATTAGAGTTGAGAAGTGATGTTTGCCCAAGTTTAAATAACAGTGTAATAGTAACGCTGGTGGTCAGTATTGTTGAGCAATAAGCAAAGTATTTTCCCTGAATGAATGAAGAGTAACATTACTTTCACTCCCCCTGACATTTATCATGGTTTTACCTAGATGCAAATTTCCATAACATTTCCTTTTATTTTTGCACTGGCCATAGGTCAGTAAAAGATTTAGGGGTATATTGACTAAAGGCAAATTTATCCAGCGATTTCAAATCGTTGGATCTCGCCACGATTTACAGGCACTATGCAGCGTGAATTCACCAAACTCACTAAGCTGCGATTTGTATATGATTTTTTTAAACACCCGCGAGATACTTTAAATTTGCAAGGGGTAAATTGTGGTGCTTATCTATAGGGGCACTAGTGTTTCTGATGTCATCATTAATATAAAAGGCTGCCCCCTAGCGACCTAATGGTCATTAGGAGCGCCACGGAAGAAGCAGGAGCCTGTCTAGGTGTCAAGTACAGAAGAGGCTTAGGAGCGGAACATACCACCGGAGACGCCACTTCTAGCAACTGGAGGACAGTCTACAAGCAACTGGAGAAGATTCAACTCATCAAGCAAGTCTTCCCAAGAATGATGACAGCAAACGGTGAGTGTCAAAATGTTTTATTCTTTTTCTACACCACAAAATACATTCAGATACATTTAGTATAGGACACAATGGCCACCAGAGATGAGAGTGCACACATAAGGGTGCATTATTAGTCAGGGAAAATTTTTATTTTACATACACATCTTATAGTAATGTATAACTGTATGTTTAAAAAATTACTACGCATGTGCAGTATAAAATTTTGCTAATTGTATATGAATATGGTCGGTCTGAATATGGGCCATAGCTTGACTACGTATAGTCTTTAAAGACCACACATAGTTTTTAAGGTAATAGGGGGCCAGATACTGCAGCCTCTGGGGAAAGTTTGGAGAAGTAGGTCGGTTGGGGTATGTAGATCAGGAAGGGACGGAGGTTTACGAAATGTCCATGTGTATTTTCCCTACTTATGAGGAAAAATACTCATGTTTAGTCAAGGTTGCCTTTGGCACTCATTAATGCCATTAAGCACCTAAAAATGGGGTCGGGTTGGGGAAGAGATTACACACTTAAGTGTGAAATCGGTCTAAATTTGCCACTTAAATACATATGTATAGATTTAAACAGTATTAGAGTTAGGACCAATTCAGAGAAGCCTTGTAAGTGGCTGGTGGCTCATCATATATTTGCAACTATATGTAATGAATTCTCTGACTTTTATTGAATGAATGCCATGGTTGATTTGTTATTAATTGCTGGGGCCTCTTCTGTATCTGTGTGAATTCCCCATACCTTGCAGCACCGGCTCTATAGTACCCTTACAAACTGATTTAAGCAAACTCCATTTTGTGTGTTAGTTGTAAAGCGTGTCTGGGATAGCAACTGACAGGGGGCGCTGTTTCAGAGTGGCTGTTTTGGAGACTTGGGGACCTCTGCCGGGGGTGAGCTCTCAATTTAAAAATACATGATAGATGACCCAAAGTTGGGACTGTGGCACTAATGGGCTACTAATGTACAGTATGGGCATTCCAACAGAGTAACGACTGATTCACAAGCAGGAGAGGCTTGCGGGAGAGAATACATGCACGGGAAAAGTTAAGGTCATCCTCAACCACTTGTAAGTTGCTGAAGCCTGTTGTACCATATGAAAGTCCATGCGTCCATACACACTGCACACAGCCATCAGCTTCTGAGTCATTTTAATCAATGCACATGGGTGTTTATTGAACACACTAAAATACTTAAAGCTTTGTTTTTTTCTATTTAATAAAAGAATTTCATCAGTGACAAGGTAGCCTTTTGTTTCACTTATTTGTGTTTATTCACAATATAGGAATAATGTTACATTTCTTTTTTGTTTTTAAATGTTTGACTTATTTAAACCAGTATTGAGAGTTGATGTAGCATAGCCTAAGTCTAAATAACAATGTAAAAGAAAAGCTGGACATAATCTGTCTAACCTCTCCCCCTGTAGAGGACTCATTCTTGGTGCCAATTCCCCCTTCTCATGGAAAACCAAGTGCTATTGGGCCGATTCCAGAATTAAGTAACTGACTTCTGTATGTACAGTACCTATGTTTTTGCATTGGAACGTGGCCGTTTGATGCTGTATTTCATGTGGATTCAGACTCCGCATGGGGGGGTTGGTCAACTTACTATGTGTTTGAGATACACATGTGTGTAGACATAGGATTTTATTTTGTACAGTAACAACTTGGCTAAGCCCTTACATACAATTCAGTATTCCACATGTCAGAGATAAGTACAGGATATGTAAGAGAGGGTCCTGGCCAACAATGAATTCCACACACAGGAGTACAGGAGAGTGTGGAAATTTTGGTATAAAAAATCTGTATATTACCTAAATTTGGAGGTAACCCACACCACTTATTTCCACTATTCTGACATAATCAGAAGTAGGCTTCTCAGTTAAGTGCTTTTAAGCCATGTGGGGGGGACCACATGGAACACTAGTTTTCTTTATTTGATTATGAATTTACTTATTTTATTTAATCTTATCATTACCTTCACTCTCAAAGGTGTTTTCTTGGAGGCTCTAGTACACATTGGAATTCAATCTCACTTACAAACTTGTGATATTGCAATCAATAAATTTGAGGTGAAAAAGTTATTTATTTAAAGGAAAAAAAGGGGGTTAAATGCAAGTATGGTCTCTATTCAACTTGCAAAGAGGTTTAAATGCTCTACAAGGTTACATAGGGTTTTATAGGCTCCATGTATATGGGAAAAACTAAAACATCACATGACTGATATTTCTATGGACTTTAATTAGTTATATGAAAAGCCGAAGTTATTTCAGACATGCAAAATTGTCTGGAATCAGTATTTATACAGAGTTAATTTAGACACCCTTTTCTTTCCACATCACTTGAATGTTGGGTTTGCCAAAAGGAGAATCAATGTTTAATCATGAAATATAGATACATTTGATTTGTGTGTATGTGTTCTATATTAGATTTCTATATTCTATTAAATGACACAACAAAATTGTTCAAACTATAACATTGAAGAAGAATGTTTAAAAAAATCTGTAATTATAGCTATTTTTCTACCTATTCTTTTAACTTTAAGCTACTAAGAATGTGTTTTATATGAAGTAGCTACCTTGTACTCTATTGTTCACATTATGTTATAACTTCAGATGGGGATTGTTGCCCTAAAAATATTCTCCTCAGTTTGGGATTTCCAAAGAATAGTACAAGAGATTGCATGGTCGGGTATGACAGGAAAAAGAGACCAAAAATTATACTTGTTACAATTTTCACATTAAAAGACATTACAAACATATAGACAATAATGGTGAGAAAGATTTGGTCCAACACCACACGAAGAGTCATTGTTACCGCTGCCCGAACAAGAGCCTGGAGCTGAGGTGATGAAACAGATTTTGATGCTTTCTGTCTAACACTTAAGATGTGATGCAAGAGAGACGATGCACTAAGTCCGATACACAGGACAGTCAGGGTAAAAGGCAGGAGGTAATTGAACAATAGCATAAATGTACCATAATAGACATTTACATCCACTTTAAAATTAAGAAACTCATCGGAAATAGTGTTATTTTGAACAAAGGTCACTTGAGTTGCCCAAAATAAAGGCACCGTAATGAAAACTGAACTTACTGCT
>WWET01004988.1:0-14949 GCA_011038615.1 Limnodynastes dumerilii
GGGGTATAGAGGGAGCAGTGTAATGAGAGGGATTTAGAGGAAGCAGTGTAGTGAGAGAGGTATAGAGAGCAGTGTAGTGAAGGGAGTATATTGGGAGTAGAGAGATGGGTATAAAAGGAAAGTGGTGGAGGGGGGTCTGGGGAATATAGCTAATGAGAATATAGGGGAAAGAGCATGGGGAAGATAGTGGATGAGGATTAAGAATAATGAAAGGAGTCAAAAGAAAATGACAGAAAAATACAAGATCCGCACCTGCCTCTGCTGTCTAACAGCAAGACTGCACCTCCGAAGCAGTACGCCCAGCCTGAACCCCCATTCCTCCCCAGCGTAGAGTGAGAGTACCAGCCTTGCTGGGAAGGAGGTCAGGAAGAGCCAGCACTGTGACCCAGCAAAAGGTAAGTGGTATTTCTTTACTTTTAACTCTTATTGTTTGATAATTATATCATTGGGGTGAGGTTTGTTGCTAGTTTAAAACATTATAAAATACAATGAATTTAAAAAACTTATTGATAACATGCAGTTTTTCCTATCTTGTTTTCACTTTTTTATTTGGTTTGATTTAGGGGGGGGGGGGGCAGGGCCTTGCATATTTTTTCAGTCCTGAGCCAGACTATATATATTACCTTATATTTATAAGTATAAGGTAAGAGCTGTCAGAAGTGTCATTTGCTGGAAGTATGAATCAAGTGGAATGCACTCCAATTGAGTCACACATATCTGTGCACAAAACACAATATCAGACTATAGAAGATCTGACCACACAAAAATGAGGGGATTGTTGTTAGTCTGGTCCACCACCTGTATATACTGAATAGACTTATGGTTTAATGTCATAAGTTATTTTACTAACGGCATTGCTCAGAAGGAGAAAACTTTCTGGGGAGGTGCTCATGACAGCTTTAATTCTTATTTCTTCAGTCTTGCCAAAAGTTCTGTGTTTCGTGTCATTGTCCCAGAACAAACAGTGACCAAATGTGAAGTGTTCTGCAGGATGGGGTGTTAATGTATGGGCTATGATCACATCCTGGAAACATTCCCTATTTGTGATGTCTGTAATAACTTAAAGTGCCAGTTACACTATCTGACACAGGACCTGCTGCTTTTCTGTTTTTTTTTAACTATACTTAGCAGTTGAGTTATGGAAATATTGTAGAAAAAAAATACAATTTAAAGTTGAAGTTTTTGCAGTTTTTTTGTTTGTTTTTTTGTTTTTGTTTTTGCAGCTTGGGTTATAAAAGCTTTTAGATAGTGATAATGGGCCAGATCCAGAACAACGATTTTGATCGAATTTACGCGTGGCAGACATGTAAAATTGCATTTTGGTAAGTACTGCCCTTTTGAAATAGGGCTGTTCTCAGCGTAGACTCACAAACATCTGCATCTTGATGGACAAATATCCATGTGGAGAAGTTAAATTAGATGTGCACTCCCGTCTTCCATGCAGACTTCGCGAGGGTCTGGATCCGATCATATATTCCTAAACAGGTTTTAAATATTCTGGGTGAAGTGCACTTTAGTCTAAGCCAATAATGCTACCAGTATATTTCTGGGTGGAAGAAAAATCCTTGTCAAAATGGGTGAAACATGCAAACTCCATGACAATGCTTGGAAATTAAACTCATGACCTTATGACCATTTTTGCAACATGCATTGATAAATGATGGAAAAACAAGTTTGATGTCACATACAAATTGGTGAGCATATTGTAATAATCTCAGACGACCAGATCCATACTTAAGATCAGATTCCATATATTAGCCTCCGCTAACATGTAGAATTTGGTATCATAAATTCCACACTTAGGAGAGCAGGACACTCCTCCAACTCTCCTGCATACAGAGGAGATTTAAGATTGTTGAAGGCACCTTTAAGTATTTGCTTGCAACACTGTGCAGACAGAATTACTGAATTCAAATATCAAAGCCCACAACCATGCATATCTCATACTTCGTGTGTGGTGACTACATTTCCACAAGTGGTGCAGCCATCCAATTCTGCGTTACATGCAAAAGTCCTGGTACTGTGCAAGTGCAGTATAAGCAGAATAGGAGACATATACCACGTTCAGATTGCCAAAGGTGAAAAAGCTGGCTTTTTAGCCAGGGTGTAGAGCGGGGGAAATTGGTGGGGCTGTGAAAAAAGGACCATTCAGATTAGATGAAAAAGCCAGCTTTTTTGTTAAAAAGCCGGGTCTGCACTGTTCACATTGAACCCTGCTTTTTGCTACCAGTACACATCATTACTCAGAAAATGTGCTGTGATTGGCTGTAAAAAGTGATGTCATTTAAAGGGGATGGTGCACAAAGGTTATAGAATGTGGGTGGTGGCTCCAGACCTCATTGTTGTAATAATAGCTGACGAGTTCATCTCACAGGTCCTTGTTACTGCTGTCTGGTTGCTGTTTTTTGCAGCAAATCAGAGTGTTTTCAACATGCTGACAATCTACAGCCTCCTGCAAGTTGTCAGCAATATGACTGAGGCTCGTTACCGGAATGGAATCCATCCTTCTGTGCCGGAGGTTACTTCTGTTTCGGGAACTTTTCAGAGTACAAATACCTGTGAAGTAATAAGAAACATCATCGCCGCCAACTTATCCACACTATGTGATGAGTGAAGGACAAAGAGACTTTTGTTGAACTTAAAAATTGTTTTATTGTTTGCAATAAAAAAAAATAGAATCTCTCTGTCACATTTATTGGAATCTGTACCAATTTTTTTTTTTCAAAACAAGTCAAATTCACACTTGAACAACAAGGTTTTTAAAACATAAGTTTTTTGGGGGGGTATTTTTCTTTATAAATGTAAATTATGCTTTGTATAAACTTTAACTCGAACATATGTAAAATATATCAATTATAAACTATAGTAGTCGAGGTTTGGAGTACTAGAAAACTGGGGGTTAGGGTACTCTGTGCTACCCCTATGCATGTCATGCCTTTCATAGTATTGAGCCTGGGAAGTGGACGCAGCAGTGGGACTTGCATAATAGGACCTGTGGTAGGGGTTCGACTGTTGGGGTGGAAAAGAAAGAGAAACAAAAAAATAGTTAAAACGGTGCAGGTTTAAAAGTAAAAATCAGTGTTAAAGCAAATTATGTGTTTGAGGTATCCTCCCTCCTTCACAATGGTTTCATGCTGCAACACATGACTTACATGTCAGTTGCGTTTGTGTAGTAATGTACATAGTTTGTATTTTTACTTTTAAGAGAATATAACGCAAACATAAAAAGCTGTATTTCAAGTTGACGTGTGCTTGAGTTCTGTCCCCTCATGCACAATAGCTTGACTGGGCGACATATACTCCATCCTTGACAGTGCCTATAATTAGCATCATAAAAAAAAATCATTAACATAACTGTAAATATCGTTCATAGTTTATACATGTAATATTTAAAAGCTGTTGCATTTGCTGTTATTTTATGTTAATGGGGTCTATTTGTTTATAAAATGTTTAATAAAAAAAACAATTATAGTGTGTTTTTTTTGTGTTTATGGGCCTGATCCAGAACAACGCATCGGAGCGAATTTACGCGTGGCGGAGACGTAATATCGCCTATTTCTAAGTACTGCGCATGCGCACAATAGAAAATACGCTCATTAGCGTAGCGTAATTGTGAACGTATGGGCCATTCACGTATTTGTCACGTAAATACTTACGTGTGGGCGTGCCAATTTTACGTGAGTCAACAATACATTCGAATTACGTGAAGTAGGTGGAGGTTTGTATGTAAAGTGTACAGTATGGGCGTGCTAAGCGGCGTACGTTCACGTAGTATATACGTCCGTTAGCAAGCGTACGCTGTTACGCGAAAAAAGTTAAGGTAGGGTTTGGGAAGCGGAACTCGGTGAAATACGTACATTCAAGGGGTGTGCCTAGAATGTTACGCGTGGAAACGTATTGCACACGTAGTTCTGGATCACTTTTTTATTTTAGCATTTTATATATATATATGAAATGAAATGCACTCCCAGGCTTAATAACCCACACACAGTTGTAATTGGATTACCATAATTAATATATTCAAAAACAGTAGGGAGAAAAAAAATATATATAAAAAATAAATGCATACCTGTCATCTGCTTTTTAATCTCCTCTTCTCCCCTTATGGACAGTAGCTCTTGGATCTCGCAGTCCCTCCAGTGTACTCCTCCGGACGCCATTCTTCCTCTCCTTTTTTATTCGTCACAGGAATCACTTACAACACAGGAAACACATGACAATTTAATAATTCATGCATTAAATATGAAAAACAATATTTCTCCGCGCTTAATCTAACACTTAATATATATACACAAAATGTATTTAAATTATCTTAATCTCATAACCAATTAGATTGTTTTGATATATAGAACATAGAAAATGCGAGTGGTATAAAACAAACAGTTTTTTTTACTATTTATTACTATCCAGTCCCCCCAGCAACCCCCATCATGTGTCCAGTGACCCCCAGTATCCCTCTTCATATGGCCAGTTCCCCCAGCAACCCCCATCATGTGTCCAGTGCCCCCCAGTATCCCTCACCATATGGCCAGTTCCCCCAGCAACCCCCATCATGTGTCCAGTGCCCCCCAGTATCCCTCACCATATGGCCAGTTCCCCCAGCAACCCCCATCATGTGTCCAGTGCCCCCCAGTATCCCTCACCATATGGCCAGTTCCCCCAGCAACCCCCATCATGTGTCCAGTGCCCCCCAGTATCCCTCACCATATGGCCAGTTCCCCCAGCAACCCCCATCATGTGTCCAGTGCCCCCCAGTATCCCTCACCATATGGCCAGTTCCCCCAGCAACCCCCATCATGTGTCCAGTGCCCCCCAGTATCCCTCACCATATGGCCAGTTCCCCCAGCAACCCCCATCATGTGTCCAGTGCCCCCCAGTATCCCTCACCATATGGCCAGTTCCCCCAGCAACCCCCATCATGTGTCCAGTGCCCCCCAGTATCCCTCACCATATGGCCAGTTCCCCCAGCAACCCCCATCATGTGTCCAGTGCCCCCCAGTATCCCTCACCATATGGCCAGTTCCCCCAGCAACCCCCATCATGTGTCCAGTGCCCCCCAGTATCCCTCACCATATGGCCAGTTCCCCCAGCAACCCCCATCATGTGTCCAGTGCCCCCCCAGTATCCCTCACCATATGGCCAGTTCCCCAGTATCCCTCTTCATAAGCCCGTCACACTTACTTTGCCCTGCTGCTCTTCTCAGGCGCTGGTCTTCTCCTCTGCGGCGGGATGCAGCGCGGGCTCTGAATGACGTCCCGTCACGCAACGTCATTCACAGGGGAAGAAGCCGGAGGGTGCCGAAAGCCGGCTTTGGACCGTTCACATTGCTTCAAAGCCGGATAAGACCCGGCTAAAACCCTTCTTTTTAGCCGGCTCTGAACACCAGCTTTCAGTAGCTGGCTTTTTGAAAATGGACCGTTCAGATTGAATTTAGAAGCCAGGTATTTTATTACAGCTGGCTTTTTCATCAAAAAAAACGGTGTATCGAAGCAATCTGAACGGGGTGTTACATATGTAACATATGTAAGTTCCCTATCGTACCAAAGTCTGGATTACTCCCCTAGTTACCATAATACACATAATTCTAGATACTTTCTTGAAGCATTAAGACTTCATTAGTATAACTTAAGTCCAAAAATGTGACTTCCAATTGGAAAACTGATTAAAATTACTCTAGGGCCCTGATACTCTTATATCAGCTAAAAAAAAAAAAAAGATTTCAACAGCTAAACAAAAAAAGTTACAGTAATAGTAGAATTATGAAATAAGCAAAAATGTTATTATACATGTACATATACATTTAGAAAACATGAATTTTAAATCTCTCACAGTGTACAAGCCACCAGTTATTCAACATATCTCAAACCTTAAAGTACTTTTATTTGTAAAAAAAAAAAAACTTTCGCACTTGTTTATAACCCTTTCCTAGGCCTCAATTGCTTCTGTGAGATCTTTTCAGATGTATTTGTCTCCTTGGCATGGTGTTATCACAAACACAAACTCTCCAGACCAAACTGCTAAGGCTATAAGTTGTTTTCCACAAAATCAAATGTGTGACAATTTAGGACTTGGTGAGAAGTAGGTGATTGTTAATTATACTCTGATTTTTATATCTTATTTTATTATATTAAATATGTTAACAAAACTTTGCTCAAGATTGTCTACATTAGAACAGCTCTTAAAAAAAAATCATCCTAAGAAAATAAAGAACAGAATTGCAGTCAGATGACGTCTGTTTGTAAATGGATTCCAGAATTGACACAATGTTTTCTGTCATAAGAAGCAATACATTGCTATGGTGGAAACAAAGTATATGTTTTCACAACTTTCATGATTTTTTTGTTGGTGCTCTTAGCTCAGACAGTATGATTACATGTGGCTGAATCCTGCACTTGAAAGGGGTCTGGGTGGAACAAAATAACGACATTGCCAGGAAAATACTAGACACAAGATGTAATGATACTTTAACAGACATTGTATATTAAATAACATGAAAATATTACTTCACCCTTCAAATATACAAAATTGCTGGGGAACTGACACAACTTCAAAGAATAATGTAATTTTTTTCTTCTTCTATAAGATGAATTTACACCTATTAATGCATTTTCAGCAGCAAACTAACCCATTAAATGATTGTTTACTATAGGAGAACTGGTTTTCTATAGACATGGTTGTGCTATTGAATTTTGACGCCACCATGCCATGATACAAGGTAGCATAAATTCTTCATTTTCAAGCATTTTGTGTCTTTAACCTATTTTTCTGTATTGGACTGATTTGTGTGCAATTCAGTTCCCGTACGATTTAATATGCCTAACACTATTTTATTTTTGCAAGTACATATCTTATGTAAATTGTACTGACCCATCTAATACCCCGTTCACACTGAGCCAAAAACCCGGGACTTTGCCGGGGCAAGACCGAAAATCCCGGGTCTAGGCTCAGTGTGAACGGTCACACCCGCGTCGACCCGGGTAGAGAGACCCGGGAATCAGACACGGGATTTAACGAGGGGTAATTCCCGTGTCTGACCCGTGTCGCCCTCAGTGTGAACGGTGCGACCCGTGTTTTTTGTAACACGGGTCGCACAGAAAGAAGCTGATTGGGTCAAAAAAGACCCAATCAGCTTCGTTTCTTTAAAAAAAACACTTAATTAAAAAAAAAAGTTTTAAATAAATAAAAACAATAAATTAATGGAAAGAAGCTAAGGTAGAGAGACGCCTGGACATGACGCAATCAGTATGCTGCGGATAAACACGAAGAAGGAAGCAGCAGTCATGGCTCATTGGAAAGATGAGGAGGTCCGTGAGCTTCTAGCCATTAGGGGTGAAGAGGAGAGGAGAAAACAGATTTCAGGGACTGTAAGGGATGCCACAGTCTACACCAATATTGCAAAGATCCTTACAGAGAGGGGAATAAAGCGCAGCCAGCAGCAAGTGGTGAATAAGCTCAAGGCCTTAAGGAAACAATACTCCAAGGTCCATGACCATAATATGAGGAAGAGTGGTGCAGCCAGGAAGAACTGGCCATTTTATGACCAGTGCAACATGGTCTTTGGGAACAGTGCCCTTGCAAATCCCATTTCATTGTCATCCTCCAGTAGTGCCTCAGCGTCCACCATGCCATCAACAAATGACACTTCATGTCCTTCATCTCCGCTCCTCATTGATGATTCGCCTGCAGAGGCAGAACAAAGCGAAATGGATTCCACAGCAATGACAGAGGACAGCATCACCAGTATCGGCGAAGAATTTCCTGATTCACAGGCCTTAACCGCCACTCCATCGCCGTCAGTTCCTGATCCTGAAACACAGAATGAAAGCAGACCATTACGTGCAAATAGTGAGTATTTTATTCAATGCAATATGTTTTACCGTAGCATAAAGGATTCATTATTATGTCAAACTTTTTTTTTTTAAAAAGGGTAAAATTAGCTCATATAAATAATGTAAATCTGTTGCAGTATGCAGCAAGTGTGCAGAAGGAAGGAGGCCTAAAGCACTTGACCGCTAACAAAACTGCCATTTACTGTTACGCCAAATTTCACGTGCTGCACAGGGCATAACGTGCATGCTGCAGCATGCTTTAATGTTACATAATGGTTTAGGGAAACCGTATTGTAAGGTACATGCACACAATTGTTTTGTTTTTTGTAATTAACCTTTTTTTTTCTGTCTTCCCTCTTTAGTTTACAATGTTCCAGCACGAAAGAAGAAACTATCGCGTGTTGAACAGGCTTCAAAAGCTATGTCCACTCTTATGGTAGACCAACTAAAAGAAATGGATTTGGCAATGTCTACTCAAGAGGATGCCCGTATGCAGCGCTTCTTTGAGCATCAGCAACAACTCCAGCGCAACTTCATATCAGAAATAATGGGCATGCATGAGCGAATTAACAGGGAGAACAGAGAGAGCCAAATGTATTTTCTGGATCGCCTTTGTTCAAAAGTTGAAGCCATTAGTCAACCCCAAACTAGTTATAACAGAGGTCCCAATGTTTTCCTACCCCAACGTTACCCATCACCAATGCATAGTCAAGGGGCAGACTACGTAGGTGCTCAACACCAATCTGCTACAAATTGTGAATATATGGCGTCCCATCAGCGCCCTGAGTACCCACCTGGTCCCCCGCCAAATGATTTCCCAGCTGAACATCAAAAACCTGAATACAGGCACTTCCAACAGCTGTAATGAAAGCGCTGTTACATTTAAACAAAATTTTTCTTTATGTTAAGATAGGGGTGTAAACTACTGCTGTAAACACCTTTAAAAAGTTTACCTGTTCGTTTTTCAGCTAGTTTCATAGCTGCCTGTTTTGTTATATTTAAAAAATTGTGAAAATGTTTCATGTTGCACTTATTGTATTTTATATTTTGTATGGGAAAAAATACAAATTTTGTAAAAAACAAATACCCTTTATTAACATATGAGTAAATATGTTTTTGAACAACAACAAAACAGAGTCAGTCTATTATTTAATAGCATACATATAGCACCTAAAGCAATTCATTCAGGTTGGCAGTGAGGGTTGCCCGAATGCGTTCTACACTGCTGTTGGGACGGTCAGACTCTGAGGACACCGGTGTAACCCCACATACATCAGGGTCCTGGATGTTCCACTCTGGCAGAAAATGTTCTTTCTGTATTTCACATATATTGTGAAGTATACAGCATGCTGCAACAACATGGGGCACAAGCTTGGTATCTATATCATTGCGTTTCAATAAACACCGCCAACGTCCTTTAAGGCGCCCAAAAGCATTTTCCACCACCATTCTTGCAGAACTCAGGGTATGTGTATAGCGCACTTGTTCAGCTGACAATTGCAGGTGCTGGGTGTAACCCTTCATCAGCCAACGCTTCAAAGGGTATGCTGCGTCACCGATGATGTGTACCGGTATTTCCACACCACTCACAAACAGTGATTTCTGTGAACACAAAGAAACATTTAGTATGCAGAACAATATATAACCAGCCACCATCAAACACCACCACACCATAACATTTTTAAATAACTACCTCTCTAGGGAACAACCAGCCGTCTTGCTTCTCCTCTGCTGTCAGATATAGATCCGAGTTAGCCAGAACTCTTGCATCGTGCGACCGCCCAGGCCAGCCAATGAAGACATCTGTAAAACTGCAATGCATATACACAAAGGTTAGCATTTCATTTGCATTAGGTTAGACATGACTATTCACATTACATCAAAGTTTAATAACTAAACATACTCACCAATAGCTGTGATCTACTACTGCCTGCAGTATGATGGAGTGCCAGCCTTTACGGTTGTAGTAATCGGCATGGTTGTCTGTGGGTGCAATGATTGGAATATGTGTACCATCTATGGCACCTGCACACTGTGGATATCCCCTCCGTTTGAAACCTGCGATGGTTTCATCTAGGCGACGTCCAACAGGTAAGGAGATAAACCGCTTGTACAGACTTTCCACCAATGCCTTTGTTACTTGATGTACAAGAATGCAAACCGTGGATCTCCCAAGTCCAAACAAACATGCAATTGTCCGGTATTCTCCTGGGGTGGCATACCACCAGATGACAACCGCTAGTCTTCGCTTGGGGGAAATAGGTGTTCTGCAGTTGGTGATCTTCTTGGTAAGTGCAGGTGTGATAAGGTCCAGCACATACTGAAAGGTACCACGAGACATACGAAAGTGTGCCATCCACTCATCATCATCATAAGCTTCCACCCTGGCCCAGAAAGCATCTCCATGACTGTGATCTCTGGACCACATTCTTCTGTTACTCCGTGTGCTCAGTAACATAATGGAGGATATACTGGACTTGATGAAAGCTCTCCTCCTGCGCCTGTAATGCCGTAGTCTAGTCTCCCTATCAGCCATGAATTGCTCTATCTGCCTCTGAAATCCGCAGTGTGCAATAAAGCACAGTGTTAGCAGCTGCAGCAAGCTCTCCTTTGCTGTGTTAAACATCACAATAGCACAATAAAGCACTAGCTCATGAGTCAACACACCTCGTTCGTCAGCCATCTTGCAAACAATGAGTCAGAACACCACCCACTTTAAACATCATCATTGTGTGCCAAAAAGCATAGTCCCCTTTAAATGACATACTATTCTGTTATCCTATCACAGCACTTAAAATGAATGATTGACATTAAAGCCAGGGCAGACCCGTGTTCAGTGTGAACGGCCCCGACCCGGGAATTTCCCGGGTCGAGGCTGCAGTGTGAACGGGGTTTCCCCTGCTTTTTTGCTCCGTGCCCCGGCAAAAACCCGTGTTTTTGCCGGGGCGTCAGTGTGAACACGGTATAACAGACAAAAGCTGCTGACCTATGTCATATATAATCTATAAAATGGATGTTTAGTCATGAAATAGGTGCTATTTTCTATAGAAGATCTATGTGAATGGAAAAGTTGCATATCTAGGCCCGGATTAACAACCCCGTAATTTTTAACATAAATACCTAATTTTCTGATTCTTGGTATTACGCATGCGTAGTAACTCTTTTTTCGCTATCTACGTAGCGTTTCATTTTGTTACATAGATTGCGTACATGTGTAGATTGACCGCATGTACGCAATCTACATTACGAAACGCTATGTAGATAGTGTAAAATAGTTACTACGCATGCATTGTAGCTAGAATCGGAAAATTAGGTAAGTGTGTTAAAAATGATGGGGTTGTGAATCCAGCCCCAAGTGTAAGAATCCAATGCAAGCTTACCTGGCAAAGGAAATGTGGTAATTCTCAGCCAGCCTAACCTTTTTTCTCCCTTAGGTAACCTATAAAAGTTTGACACAACCTACTGTCATTGTAACATTAAAACTAAAGACACTCAATGACATAAGTCTTGACAGCTACCAATGTATATAATGCAGTGTCTAATTTTTTAATTATTGTTAATAAAGCAGACCATACGGTATGAACAATATTAGATATTAACTTGTGGTTAGCTATTTCCATAGTACTAGGAAGCCTTCAACATTGCAAATATTTTATACTTGAAATTTACTGTGATTGAATTTATTGTTAAAGTTATAACCTAAATGGCTATAGTATTCTAAGTACACACTACACAATTATCAGACAGATCAGCTGATAACACTGGTAAGCAATGATATGTATTTTCTACACTGCAAAATGGTCTTTAGACTCTTATTAGCACCCACAGTTTTAACATTTTGTCCTCTTTAAGAACCAAATTTTATTTAGATTTTGCTTTCATGCTAGTATATATCTAGCTTCAGTCAATGGGATATGTATAATGTCACTTTTAAAATAAAAATGTGTAGATGTTTGTAATATCAGCTATTAGCTATTATTTTGTAGGATGTACTAGAAAAATGATAGCTAATCACTGTTTGCATGTATTTTGTGCAGACCCTTTTTGTGTGAACAGGGTCACGATGAGGAATTTGGTCCCCAGAAGAGCAGCTTATTGCCGCCCCCACTCCCCCTATGGTCAACTATCATAGAGACTTGTGTTGTGCTTTCTATAATCCCATTCAAGTTAATGTCTGAATTATAATATCTTTTTAGCATCTGGTTATCCGTGTAATTATTATATAATAATACTGTTGTCTATATTATTAGCTATATTTTCAAAACATTCTTTTGGTTTTGTGAAGAATAAAATAAACCCTTGGAGATATTACAAGCTTATTCTGGAAATCAAATACATATCTCCAACTTGGAACTAACCTGAGAGGGATAAAGAGGTACATTATTTTCATTGACACTGACCTTTTTGGCTATGGGTCTCTTGCAGCTGCTTTTGGAATACTGACATCATACAGCTGAGTATATTAACTTTGCACTCACATCTGTAGATCATAATATAAAAGCAGTTTATTTAAGGAATTCTCAAGTTCAATCAGAGAAAAATCTAATATTTTTGGTTAACGTAGTCCTACAAATTAATGCAAATAAGTTGAAAGTTCATCTCAATTAATGTGGTACCAAAGCACAAAAGAATTTATTGCATAGAAGTAGCAAGAGGTGATCCCAAACGTGCATACAAAAATAATTAATCAAACATATTACCAAGAACAATGTACAGCATACATGCTTCTAGTTACAGCACAAGCGCTTCAATGAGAATACTCTGCTGTCCAACAAGCAGAGCATTATATAGACAGTCGAATAGATTTGTAAATAACATCATAACAAGATACAGGTTACAGGTACACTTATCAGTTTATAATAGTTTAGAAAATCAGGAACTTTCGATATCAATATTCAGTATTTAATAATAAGCAGTTGGGACTGCAGAGGTTAACAGCAGCACTGGAAGTAATTGGAACTGTGGAGGTTAACAGTAGCATTGGAAGCAATCAGGACTATGGAGGTTAAAAGCAACATTGGAAAAAGGTGAGACTACAGAGGTTAACAGCAGCATTGGTAGCTGTTGGGACTGCAGAGGTTAACAACAGCATTGAGAACTGGTAGCCACACTGAAAAGACAAAGATTCTCATGGAGACATAGCAACCAGGAATAAGGCAAAGAATACTTGTTGTTCTGGCCCTGATGGTGCTGGGCCATGGATTTAAATAGTGCGCACCTTGCTCCTAGTGGACCTAATGGTCATGTGATTAGAAGCATGGATCAGAAATTGGCTGAAAGAGGTCAGGTGATGTGAACATTGCGCAGCCCATTGAATATGCCAGTCTTGGAGCTAAGAGGCAGTAAAATGGCATTTGTGAACTATGGTTCGAGGTGGATGGAGGCATTACGGATGGGGATTTGGAACCCAGAAGACTGTGAAAACTGGCAACGGTGAGTAAGAAAAGTATCACATTTTGTAACAGTATTATTGGTGTGATTATATTATTGATAATGTAAGTACTGCAATGCATGTCTGGCACCCTGCGCAAGAAATTTTAATGTTTCGACTTTACCAGCTGAAACTTTTGTTGACTTCTTGTTGATATCTTAAAGCTTCCCATCAGCCCTCCTGGAGAAGGTTATTGTGTGATCAAGACAACCTTCTAATCGGCAGAGTAACTTACTGTCAACACTAAGGTCTACAGTATTATTATACTGAACTTAGTGTTGTCATTTGAAAAAACTAACCTTAATCATCCCCTCACCACAGCCTAACCCTATCTGCCCCTTACCGCAGCCTAACCTTAATGGTCCCCTTTCTGCAGCCCAACCACCTCCTTACTGCAGCCTAACCTTAACAATCTGCTTACTGTAGCTTCACCCAAACCTTCCCCTCACTGCAGCCTAACCCTTACTATCCCCTAACAGAATCCTACCCTTACCCTACCATAACCCTAACCTTAATTATAACATTAAAAATAACATTTAGAATAATACTAACCTGTCTGAGTCCAGAAGTGTCCAGCAGGTGCCCGCGACAAGCTGTTGAGCAGACATCACAGTCCATCCGGTAACTGTCAAGCAGGTGTCACAGTTGATCTGGGATTCTCTGTTCTATCATTGTTGAGCAGTTGTCTGTCCAACAGGTAAGTGTATTATATACAAATGTATCCCACCTGAAAACCATTGGCAACAATACCCACTGTGTACTTGGTTTTAATGCAGGGTTATGTGTAACATTACATGTACACTGTCAGGTGTCAAGTGTCACAGCCCCTGCATCAGACAGTTTCCTAAGTACTTTATTAGTCAGGCATAGTTGTAGTTTGTCTTTAGCAAAGTTGTATCCTGTTTCTAAATAACAACAAAAGTTTAGTGTCAATCAGGGAGACTTTAAATGGGTCTAAACACAACAGCAAATCATAATCAGAACAGACCCACATGTAGGCTGAAAGGATTGTAAACAATTATTTTTGTTCCATGTTTACAAAAGAAAAAGAGGGGAAAGAATCACAGTTTAACACAGTTTAATTGCAAGAATATTTATACAGTGATTTCATTTTCATTTTTTGACTTAAACATCTGCCATATTTATCAAAGGTTCAGGCAAAGAAAACAGTTAGTGAAATTCACTGTTAAGATTATTATAAGGAAGACCGGGAGCCTCCCCAAATAGTGTCTAAGTTTCAGCAAGAAAAACATTTCCTGTTTATTAATTGTTGTAAACTGCTTAGAAATTTGAACATTATATAAAAATATATCATTATTTGTAATGCCAAAATAAGTAATGGGATCTATTGTAAGGTCAGCGTAAGGTTATCCTGTCATTTTCTATCACAGCACACCAGTGTACTTATGGTACTGATTCAAAGTCAAACTCATTGCTTATATAGTGTTGTTTAGTACATATAACTCTTTAAACATACTTGGAGGCCCTCTTTACATGTAATTTATCCCAACTCAAAACATTAATATCATGGTTGCCGACTTTTTGCTGCTTCTCTCCGGGAGATTCCGGAGAGAAGCTTGCGCCGCATGCGGGGGGCGGGGCTTAATGACGCAATTTATGCAAATCGCGTCATTAGGCTCCGCCCCTTGGCTCATACGGCCCCGTTTTTACTTAAATTAGGGGTCGGGA
>WWET01004988.1:32351-59511 GCA_011038615.1 Limnodynastes dumerilii
ATATATTGCTGGCCCCTCGCCCACTTAGTTTTAATCATATATTGCAGCCCCCCTCCCTAGTTTTAATCATAATTCGCAGGCTCCCTTCCCCCCTAGTTTTAATCATATATTGCAGGCTTCCCCACCAATCACTAACCTGCTGTCACGGAGCCTAACTCCTCCGCGGCACGCGCTCTCTGCCTTAAGAATGACGCAACGCGACCTTGGGGTCACGCCAGTGGTCATTGATCAGGGAGGGAGGAGATGCAGCTCCTGGACTCTGCTGCAGTGCTGAGGTGAGTAAAGGGGGTGACGGAGCCTCATCTCTCCGTCACCCCCTTTACTCACCGCAGAGCAGCAGCAGAGTTAAACCCAGCCGGCAGATAAATGGAGGCGGGGGGCTGCTTTTCCCGCCATCCCCGGGCCCGGCGTTCTAAGATTGCTTAATGGTAGCACCGGCCCAGTATATAAGATTCCCATGTGTCCAAAAAATCTTTAACTCTACAATCCCTGTCAAGAAAGGTTTCAAGCCAATCCATGTGAAATATTGTGAAAAGGTTTTCTTCAAATAAAGAAAATGGGACAGGAATTCTACTAGTCTAATGTTGTATGATAGCTTTTTTAGCTGAAGCTCCAATGACTAACAGAAGGTCTTTGCACTCCCTATCTATTCGTTGGTTAGTTAGGAGAATCCTTAGAATCACCCAATCAGTAGAGAAAGGGAAAAAGTTAATCAGTGCAGCCTCAGTGTAACGCTTTACTCTAAGCCAAAAGTGGAGAATAACGGGGCACTCCAACAAACAATGATATAGGCCTGGCTCAGCATCCTGACACTTTGGGCATCCTTGATCATTTCCCAAACCCATAATATAACATCTTCTAGATGACAAGTAGGCTCTATGAAAAATATTAAGGAAAAGTTCTTGGTATCTGCTAGCTGACAGCAACTTTCTTGAGTGGGACTGAAGCACATACATGGTTAATCAGGAAATACTGAGAGCCATTGGAACATCCCGTTTCGCAATTGGGCATAGTCAATATCTTGAGCACAATAATGGATAGATATAGTCCTGGATTGGGGCAGAATTTGAAGAAACAGACGGTCTAAATTATTATCCCAATCTGCTGTAGAGTATTGCTAGATAACAGAATTGACATATAGAAACATAGAAAGTGGCGGCAGATAAGAGCTACATGGCCCATCCAGTCTGCCCAGTTATTTATTTAAAACTACACTGACCCTTGCCCTATCTCAATTTAGTTTGAGATTTAGGATATCCTTATAGTTATCCCACACATGTTAAAACTTTTCTATTGTGTTAGCCTCAACCACCTCAGATGGGATGGCACTTATCTATCACTCTTTGAGTGAAGTAATTTTTCCGCACATTTCCTCTGAATCTACTACCCTCCACCATCTCTTCTGTTACACCTCTTCCTTTGAAAAATGCCTCCCTCCTCTAGCTGGTCACAACCCTTGATATATTTGAAAGCTGCTTTCATATCCCCCCTCTCCCTTTTCTGCTCCAAGCTATACGTGTTTAGTTCCTTTAGCCTTTCTTGGTATGTTTTCTGACACATGCCATGGACTATTTTGGTTGCTCTTCTTTGCACAGTCTCTAATGTATTTATGTCTTTCTGGAAATATGACATCCAGAACTGAACATATTGCTTCAAATTTCTCGCAGGTTTCAGAAAATGTAAAGCGCCTTTGTCTGCTTCTACATATGAGGTGACTAACTTTAGCTGCATCCACCACCCTCTACACATTAAAGGGATAGGAAGCTACACCATGCTGGAAGTCAGGATTCTGAAACAATGGGAAAAAGATAGACTTATAGGGCTGGATCCAGACCTTGTTAAGTGCATGAACTTAGTTACAAAGGAATAAACCATATTGATGTCAGGGGAGTCTTATAAAATGACAATACTGATAATATGGTTGTACTATCTGACTTCCAAGACATCTAAGACATCCTTTAATGTTCTCTGTGAAAGTAGGATGTTTATAATGTTGATGTGGAGCAGCACTCACCCAGTCTGTGTAATGGTGGGCGGCTGTCTCCCCAGCATACAATGGCGAATCTGGAAGGATTCGCTGTGGGCCAATAGGAGGACAGCTCTGGCCACAGGGTCAATCAGGGGCAGACACGGCAAGCCAATCAGGGCTTGCCATGTCATTTGCTCCACCCCTGCCAGAAGGCATAAAAAGCCCTTGCAGCGGGAGCGGAGCTCAGAGTGCGGCGCATCATGGACCGGAGACCATTTCTGGAAGAAGAGAGCCCAGGAAGACGTCAGGAAGAACATTGTCTGCCTCATCCAGGGGCCCACAAAGGAGCTCCACTGCCCCTGGGTAGCAGGTGAATATAGGAGGAGGAGGCTCCCTTCCACACCAGACCAGGCCTCGGTAGTGGTAAAGGCCTGTGCCCCAGCCCAACCCCCCAGACCACCAGGGAGCCACCCCTTGGGCAACTAGCAGGAGGACCTGCGTCCCCCACCCCCTGGCTGGCAGCATAACAGCCCCCCTGGGCAATGAGCAGGAGACCCTGTGTCTCCCACCCCCTGGCTGGCAGTATAATAGTTTTCCTTGGCAACCAACAGGAGGCCCTGTGTACCCCACCCTCTGGTTGGCAGCATAACACTCCCTTAGGCAACAAGCAGGAAGCCCTGTGTCCACCATAATCTGGCTGGCTGCATAACACCCCCCTTTGGCAACAAACAAACCCCCTCTTTCCCCGCCCCCCCTTCCACTCCCTCTGTGTGACGGGCAGTCCCTGTTATAACGGTTAGCAAAGCACCCCACTCCCTAGCTCAAAAGGGGTTGCTATTAACCCCCTTGTTCTTAATCCCTCCTCCCACACACTTAGGGAGCAAGATTGGTGCCCTGGTATGGGGGCTATATATATTACTATACAAGGTTCTGGTGCCCATTCAGTCAGTGGTGGGGTACACGCCCTGAGTGTGTAATAAGGTTTAGAGGGGTAGTCCCCTTAGGAAGTGGCACTAGGCCCTCATTTTCTTTTCTTGTAAGTAGGCCAGGCTGCTGTGTTCTTTTGCAGGAGAGGTAGTAAAGGAGGAGAGAATAGTGGACATCAACCAACGTGTGTGTGCTATTTGTTGGGCCCCACCGGGCAAAGAGGTATGGAGTGACCCATGCTCAACCTCAGTGTCCCTGGCCAGAGCAAATACGAGTCACCCTCCAACCAGGAAGTGAAGTCATGCACTTCCTCTCAGTGAGGCACTCGAACAATACCCTGTTCTCTGCTTTAGGTTGCTCTACTTAACCCTGGTCTCTTTTTCAGACAAGAAGGCAACGGGTGGTCTGGAAAAGGACAGCCAGGACAACAATCAGTGAGCCGCTTGGAAGGTCTTCTTGAACAGGTAGGACAAGATAAGGGTAGGGGGTACTGTGTTATAATATGTGGAGTTCTAGGCATTACATAGATTTGAAAAAAATAATAATTCTACCTTAAGGAATTGCATTAGTTATTGGCTGTAACAAGTCCTGTTTTTGATTTTTTTTTGGGTGTTTTATAAGTGACTTCTTTCACATATTAAAATAGTAGTTTTACATTGAAGGTACTCATCTAATAGTAATAGTAGAGCACATTACACAATGGACAAGAGCTCGTGTCAGTGCCATAAACACTTTTGAATATGTTTGTGACCCATTCATCATCCCCCTCCTGCTTCCCTATTGCAGCACAGGCCATTACCATCTTCCTCTGTATCAGTCTGGCCCACATGGCCATGAATCCACGCTGCTTTGGAGTCACAAAATTTTTGCCTTTTGAGTGTTTTTAAAATGTGTTATTTAATTTAAATGTGGGGGGATTTCTGTTCAACCAGAACCCTCCACCCCCCACCCCCACCTGGGTGTACCACTGTCCCTCTCCTTCGCTCATACCAGCAGTTCACTTCTATCCTCCTCCTTATGTCTACTGTTAGTTCATCCCTTCCACTTACTATATTAGCTCATGTGAGCAGGGCCCTTCATTATAGTGTTGTTCCCTCCTCCGCCACTCCCCCCTTACTTCGTACCCTCTTGCACTCTCTGCTTTCCTTTTACCCAGTCCCCACCTGGTGGTATTTTAGTGATAGTTTTATATTTATATTGTATTTTATTATGTACTATGCTGTCCATCCCTGCCCTGTATGTCTGTACTGATTTTTGTTGTTGTATTTTGTTTGGCGCTGTGGACACCTTTTGATGCCTTATGAATAAATGATAATAATAATAATGATAATAATAATAATATAATATGTAGCTCAGGGTATTTGTGAAGCCTCTTTAAGCTCCAGCATCTGCCCTGATGGCCTTAGATGATAGCCCTGGATATGGAGCCTTGCTCAAATGTGGCCATGCTTGGTTGTGAGGTCCCCGGAAGTCCTCACAAATATGACTTTTATATATTGCTTGTAGTGTTCAACCAACAGGGTAATATATCAGATGATTATTGGTGTAGTTGACAGCAGTTTATATCAGTGCTCAGTAATTAGCACTGATATAAACTGTTTTAGCTGACATCAATCAGCTTCACTTTCAGAGCCGCAGCTGCCTACTACACTGTACTGGTAGCGTGCTGCAGTTCTGTTGGGGAGTAGTATTGGCTGTGATCAGCCAGAGCCACTGTCCATTAGTACGCAGGGACACCGTCAGAATTTGTGGGGCCCCACCCTTATAGATACAGTCCCTAAGAGCTATGCACTTACATTAACTCTTGTGCAAAAAGTAAGAAAGATTTTGTTGACTAGTATAATTAGAGATGAGCACCGACCCCCATGTTTTGGTTTTGGGTCTAAATCTTCTTTTTGTTTTTGGTTTTGTCAAAAAAAATGAAATGCTTTGATTTTAATTTTGGATCTGTATTTTGTAATTGTTTAAAAAAAAAGCTAAAATCAAGTAATTTTTTATGTATTTTTGCTTCCAAAGTATTATTACTATGAATAACATTCATTTCCAATCATTCCTAGTCAAATTGGAGTACCTCACAGATCACAAGATTAAGGTTGGTTGATACATGCTACCATATATTGTCTAGTATTTCACTCTCAACTTTGTGACATGTGTCAACTGTATTCTCATGTATTGCTATTGTTGTATACAGTGCTTTTTTTTTGTCATTGAACACACCGGAACGGAGTTCTAACACCTTTTTCTGATGTATTTTCCAAGTTTTAAAAGTTTCAGCGGCAAAATCATTAAAATGGTGCATGTGGGCTGCTTGTGTGTCGAGTCCAATGCATGCGTACTTCATCCGCGCTGGTTGTGATGGCACTGCTCAGCTTCTGGCACTACTCGGCTTGTGATTGGTCGTGCGTGAGTTGATGTGAGTTCCGACAGCTTTTTTCTTACAAAAAAAGCACTGGCCATCACCATAGTAAATTGGGATGAAGAGAAAGTGAAATTATATGTGTTCTTAAAGAAATAAAATAATAACAAACATTTTTGTACCACCTTTATGTTTGGAATGACAGGATCACTTTATGGTTAAATAAGCTGAGTTCCATAAAGCCAGATCTACTAAGATCTATATAAGTGGCATAATTTTGGCTGCAGCCTTGTCACCCTATTGGCTGATTACCCCTGCAACCTTGTCACCCTATTGGCTAATCACCACTTCCTATGTGCATGACTACTGTCTGTGTGTGACACTGATGGGTACATGGACCCCTCACACTGTCACTTCATGTAAAACATTTGGGGAAAAATTTTTCTTCTATGTCTGTCCAGACAAGCCAATGAAGCCCCACCTCTTTTCACGGCACCCTTTTCAAGTTAATGTTTTTTTTCTATCTTGTTTATTAAATAATCATTTTGCGGATGATTATGGGTGGCCCACTGGATCACTGACAGTCTAGCTGTGATCTTTCTTACCTTGTGTGTAGCTCCAGCTATGGCATGTGAGGACGGTTTCTTTAGCAGGGCTACAGGGGAGCTGCTAATAGGGGTGATTGGATTAAAGGTAGGTGCAGGGGGGGATGGTTGCTCCATAGCAACTGTCCCCCTAGCAACCACTATAGTTGCAACACTGATATCACTCATCCCAGGCATTCTGTTCAGTTTTTCCACTCAGCTCAATAAAGTTGTAGTTGTTTAACAAAAAAAGTCTCCAGAAGCCTGCCTAGATGTTTAGCCCTCTGTGATTGACTGATCACGGTCATGTGATACTTCCTGTCAGAGGCAGAAAGCAGGAAATACAAGGCTCTAAAGATCCAAATTTATTGTGAAAATGGTGTTTAACCTCGATTACAGATCCGAATTTGGTGGGAGAAACCGAGGCATGGCTCGGTTCAACTCAGAACCCCAAAGTTCGAATGATTCAATGGAATCCGAACCTCTTATCTATAAGTGTAATAGTTTTTTTTTTACTTCTATTCGTGAAACAATGTTGTCTAATATTGTCTGTTAAATTTAATTCAGTAGAAACTTTTCATGTAAACAAATGAGTAGACATAGTTTGCTCGCATTCTAAAACTTTGTGACAGGAGAGTTTTATGATGCCCTACGTATTTAAAAACAGATGGCAGCACCATGTAGAAGAGAATGTATATAACGTCCCATAAAATGAATAACCATTGAAAGATTGATGTGCAGGTTTCCAAAGCACATATCCTGCATGTCTGCAAGTTACAAATCAGTTTTATAGCTTATGACTTTATTCACATTAGTATAGTAAATTAACATTTACAATAAATATCTTTCAAACTTCATATTAAATTTCTTGATGCATTTTTGAATAAAGAAATATGCAATTGTGTGACTAAGTCTGTAATCAAAATTATGCAAAAAAAACCTCAGACGTCAAAAAAATGTATGACGCACATGACAATTATCAAACAAATATGGAATAACACACTATTCAGCGCTAAGTCTGCAAGCCTAAAAACACATTAAGAGAGATCCCAAAAAATATTTAAAAAAAATGAGCTTAACAAATTGTTGGATAATGTTTTAAGTTGCTGAGGGCAAAAGTAACATGACAATCGTCATCTAAACCATAATCTGTATGTGCAAAATGTCCATCTTGTATTTACATTCTTAAATTCCAAGTTGCAAAATGTAAAGCCTGTACATCTGCACAAATGTAAACTCTTTAGGGTTTTATCCTATTTATTATTTTTAAGTTATATCAGTGGCAGTGCTGTACTGATTCTCTGGCCACAAAAGTGGTAGAGCTGTCATAATAACTTACCTCAGGAGGCACCCCTTAAGGCCTCCAAAATAGCAGCCGCTGTTGAACAACACCCCCTTTCAGTTTACTGTTTACCTGTTTCAGTATGTTCTCAAGTAAACCCATGCCCACAATTTCAGTTTATGGTTCTGTTTGTCAATTAAATGTCACTTAACTGTCATTCATAAGATCCATAACATCTATAACCCCCCTCCTTATTCCTGTCTGTTTCAGAGAAACAGGTAACTTTAGCCTACTAACTCAGGGTCTTTATGTTCTCATGATGCTTCTGACTCGCTAACGCTTTGATGTTTAATGGAAGTCGACATCTCTGTTCTCATCTGCTCCAGTTAACACCACCTCTTCCTGTTACTAGGGATAATTGCGTCTCACACTCACATACTACATCACCATGCATTTTCCTGTAACTGGGTCTCCACATTTATACCTTGGTACTGTCTACAATCTGCTGCTGGCCTGTGGCCAAGACCTTTCCCACCATCTGAGGTTCTGGTGAACACCTGGCCAGTAGTAAGACCCTGCGCCTATGATCAGTGAGTACCATATGGGCTGCCTGTGTGTGAAACGTTGCAAGATTGTAACAAAAGCCTGCCTTTTTTTATTTCAGGCAACGCCTGACAGATCAAAAGGGTTCGTTATGTTGCTATGTACTATATCTATCTAGTGGCAGTTATGCTGAAATTTTACTTTCTTTTGGATTGCAAGATACTATAAATAGGGGGTTAATAATTGTATAGCCTGAATTTATTCTATGATGGTATTGTTTGCCAGTGTTATTCTGTGTACATGTAGCAACTATTTATGTGGTCTTGGAGGTCTTACACCATAAATAACAGGTTTAAGGTATTCAAGTAGATAAATGTTGAATAAAGTAGCATGAAAAAGCTAAGTAATATTAAAAATGCCTTTGAAGGAATATAATTCAGAATTCAAAATAAAAAAGTTTTATAATGCAAATCCACTGGTAGAAAATGTGGTTAACTTCCAAGTTATCCTTGAGGTTACTTTATATATGTATATGTTAATAGGTTTAATATAGCCTAATATAACTTTAGCCAATGTTTATTTTTTGTTGTTCCTTTGTATTCATCAGATTTAAACAAAGTGGTTGGAGAGCACTTCACTTATGGCTTAAGTTTATTTAAGATGAGGTTGATCATTCAGCCTCTAAGGGACTTTAAGTACAGAGCTATGCATAGTTGACACACAATTTTCCATTAAAACAGGTAAAATGAAAGAACTGCAAATGTAATTATGGCAAAATTTATCTTTTTAGAAAGCTTGTCCAGCTACCCTTGCATATCAAAGATATTGGGCTGTATTCAGAGATCCGTTTTCAAGGGGAGATCCGTTCGTATTTTTAGGATCGAATCAACTGCGCATGCGTAGTAACTTTATTTAAGTAGTTTACGTTGACTATACGCACGGAAGTGTCTAACGGATGTACATGTGAATCGCACCTGGGGACATACGCACGGAAATCAGACGTACGGGAAAATGTACATAAAAGTGGGTGTGGAGAGGTATTTAACTGAACGCATGGAGGCGCGTATAAAGAATCGCTCGGACCGATCACATATAAGCACGTAAGTGCAAACGGGAAGAACAGAGTGGTCTATGGACTCGTAAGTCCACGAACGCACGGCTGGGAGAGGGGAGTGTCTAGGTTGTTAGTGGGTGTTTCCTTGCTCCGGCCGTGCGTGTAATTGCGTACATAATAAATCTCTGAATACGGCCCATTGTCAACATTCACATCATCATCCTAAGATGTTGAGTAAGTGGATATTGTTCGACCTAAAGCAACAGCATTTTTCTCTGCTATGAATTTTGGTGTAAATTACTTATGCCCATACTGTACTTTGTCCAACAATAAAATGACCCTCACCAGCTTATGTGCGGTTGACAATTTGTAATATATTTATACTTGTGTTAATATATTTTCAATGGGCTGGATCCAGAACTACGTCCGTCTTCCATAGATGGACGTAGTTCAATAAACAATAGCTACTGCTCATGCGTAGTAGCTATTGTACGTAATCTGCGTATCATTTTGATACGTAGATTGCGGATATGCAGTCTTTTACGGATGTATAAGATGCACCCAATTTTTTATTAAATAATGCTAAAAATAATAGATAAAAAATACATTTTAATTTTTTTTTTTTAATTTAGGCTCCAAAAACGGGGTGCGTTGTATACAAGGGAGCATCTTATACGTGGGGAAATACGGTATTTGTATATAATGAAGAGGCAGACATGGAGGCTGGACAAATAAACGGGGCAGGCATAAGGAGGCTGGATATATAATAAAGGGGCAGACATATGGAGGCTTGACATATTATAAGGGAACTGACATTTGGAGGCTGGACATATAAACGGGCAGACATATAGAGGCTGGACATATAAACAGGGGGCAGACATATAGAGGATGGACATATAAACAGGGGTAGACATATGGATGGCTGGACATCTAATTAAGGGGTCGACATATGAAGGCTGGACAAATAATAAGGGGCAGACATATGGATGGCTGAATTAATAAAAGGGGCAGGCATCCGCTCTTTGGGTGGTGCAAGACACACCCACTTTACCCATACATGCCCACTGGGTGGTACAAGACACACCCCCTCTATCAGGCCATAAAATTTTGTCCCTCTTTCCAATTTTGTCCCTCTTTTCCTCAAATGTTGGGAGGTATCGTTCACCTCTCCTCTTCCTTTTTAATTTTTTTTGTTCACAGGGGAACTGGTAAGGGAGGGACATGCCCAACCCTTCCTTTGATTGCAACAGTGGAACAAAATGGGCACTAATCTGTTCCAACTCTGGAATAACCTGGTCAGTTATATTGCACATGTGCAACTAGGTGCCATGACCATGAGTTTCTCCCTGTTCTAAAACCTGCTGATGCCCTTGATTGTATAGCTGTCTCTGTAAATTGGTTATTCAAACTGTGTCCAATGTGTCTATCCCTCCCCACATCTTGGTTGTTGACAATATCAGTTTTAATCCTCCACACTTTCAGTCCCTCACCAGGTCACTTTAATCTCCAGAACAGCTTCACATAGATTAGTCCCATCATTCTTGTTTTCAAACACAGAACCTTCCTCAAGTCATTTTCACTAAATCAGTCTACAGCAAAGATAACTATGGAGTAGATCTTAAGCTACTTCCGCTAGCGTATTTACGCTAGCCGGTGATGTAAAAACGCTGTTTTGTATGTCTGAACGTACGTACCAGCCATGTATCAACAGTGCAACTACGAAAGACGGAGCGTTACATCTATTTACATAATTACGCTTCGGAGGCGGGTGAGGCATTTATATCGTACAGTATGGGCGTGCTTAGGCACTTACGTACGTGAAGCCTTTATGTACGTCAGTAGTTCCGCTTTGAAAAGTTAAGATAGGGTTTGGCAAGCATAAAACGGCAAAAGTACGTATGGCCGAAGGGAGTGCCTAGGGGAGTGCATAGTAAATACGCTACGCCTTGAAACGTAATGGAAATGTTGGTCTGGATCCGGCCCGATATACTATGTATAACTAATACACATTGTGTACTATTATACTGTATTATTGTACTAGAACTGTGTGAAAATGTAACCCCTGTTTGTATTTAATATTTAATATTTGTATGTGTCATTATTTTTTTTTATCCTGTCTGTAATACAGATTTAAAAATGTTATAAAACTCAATGTTACTGATGATAATCTATAAGTGTTGTAACATTATTAGTTAATGACATCATCTTTTTAGTATATACCGGAGGAACTGTGAGATTCTACTAGTACAATGCTAGATAACAGATATATTGGTACAGAAGTCATACAAGATCCATACATTTTAAAAGGAAGGTGTAAGGGAAAAGGAAATTAGGTCTAAAATGTTAGGTCACAGACACATTCTAAAGTAAAGAAGAAAGAGTTGGGATGAAACAGCTGGTATTCTGTAATAGGAAAAAATAATACATACTAAGTCCTTTCTGTACTGCTGACTAAGAACATTAGTGGCATAACCCATATCCTTTGTGTATATCCTGCAACTAACAATCCTGCTCGTTTAGAAGAAAATATATATATTTCAATTTTTTTTTAAGTAGCATTGTTTTTTTCAGCTAACTTTACATGTAATTATTTTTGTATAGTCTGAATGTGAATTAGATCTACCTTAGAAATAGTCACTTCAGAATTTGAGCTCTAACAAATTATTTATTCCCTTGTAAATACTTACATTTATTGGGCCAGATCCAGAACAACGCTTGTGAGCGAATTTACGCGTGGTGGAGACATAAAATCGCGTTTCGGTAAGTACTGCGCATGCGCACCATAGAAAATAAGCTCTGTAACGTAGCGTAAATGTGAGCGTATGGGCCATTCATGCATGTATGTGTCACATAAATCCTTACGTGTGGGCATGCCAATTTTACGTGAGTCTAAAATACGTCTGAAATACGCTATGTAGGCGGGGGTTTGTATTTAAAGTGTACAGTATGGGCGTGCTTAGCTGCGTAAATACGTGTTGTACATACGTACGTGATCGGATGACATCGGTTACGTGGGCAAAAGTTAAGGTACGGTTTGGAAAGTGGATCTCGGACAAAATACGTACATTCAAAGGGTGTGCTAAGGGGTATAGAAGGTACGCACGTGTAAATACGCTACGCTAGTAAACGTATTGCAAGCGGAGTTCTGGATCTACCCCATTATTCTTTGTTTAACATTGCTGAGCCTGTCATCAAATTAACAGCGGCTTTGCAAAGGAGCAAATAAAAATCAAGGTGGTCTGGAGCATTATCTCCAGACTATGTTTAATGTATCACAGTTTCCATAGTGCCATACAGGATAACAAAGTGCATAACAAAAGTACAAGAGACAATTACAGAAACAAAAAAAGAAAAAGTGCAATGAAAAATGAGAATAGAAAGCAAGTAAAGCAAAAGCTATGAACTGGTAATCATTCATTAAGAGGAGTGTTTTAAGGCCCAAATTAAAGTTTTGCTGGTTGGTTGATAGTCTAATAGGGCTGTGTTCACAGATCCGGGTGAGTTAGGTGCTGACAGATCCATACCTAACTTACCCGTCCTGCCCCTATCTCGCTCCCTCCTTTTTTGGAACCTTATGACACTTACGACCTTATGGCTCCTTATCTCTCTGCGCAATGTCCGCCCGGAGGTTCCTGTATCTCCAGTGACGTCATCTCCCAGGGACGATCCGTCGCGTCTGAAGAAACCACCGCGCCCGGGCATCACCATCTTGCGGTTATCTTCCCCCGCGATTATTCTATCTGGAAAACCCTGGTATGACGTCCTGTTCCGTTTTATATGTCATGTATTTTGGACCTTGTATTAATTAAAGTCTGTTTTTATTTTTCATCCTATGTTCCCTGCGAGTCCTGGACGCTTCTATTTATTTCTTTGTATGGATCTCTCCCACGGAACTTTTAATGAAGAGTTTATGTGACTGAGGATTTTATATTTATATTTATTGGGACATTTTTAAATACTCATTGGGACATTTTTAGATCCATTTATTTATCCCTTCTCCACTGGCACTTCTACTCTAGGGGGATAGCGCTGGCATACACCTTTTGTATATGTCTGAGTGTATAGTCTATGCACTTAGTCACATACATTTCTTCTCTGCACATTTGTCTTAGGAGGTTCAAGGCACCTCCTAGGGGTACACCAGCAGCTTGTTTTTCTCCCTTGCGCTTTTAGTTGTGATTTTTTTACCTTTGATTAACTTTTATATTTGTTTTCTATTAAAATTTTGGTCAATAGCATTGCAGCAAAATATTAAAAACAAACAAATGCAAATTAACAGTGTAGAAAGAATTAAAAAACAAATGATTGACACAGCCCTATTTAAATGTACATATCATGCCCACAGAATATCTCTCAAGAATTCATTCACGTGTATCTCCCAATATGCCTGCGTATCTGAGAACCTTAGACAAAATTATCGAGGGGAGTCTTAAGAGATGTATTTATAATCAAATAACAATGTCCGTTGTGATTGCAAGTGGCTCAACAAATACTAATAGTAATAGTAATACTAATAGTTGTTGTGGTAATATTTAAAGTATTAATAAAAATTGTGCATAGTTGCCAACTAATAACAACTTTCATTGTGTAAACAAAACGAATTGGTGTTGTACAAACACTGTCGCTCTATTAACTCCAAATGCAAGTGAGTCAGTGATGAGCCTAGCATAATGACAGGGTCATAGGAAAAAACAGATCTTCACTATGTCTAACACTGATACTGTGTAAAGAGGACTTTTACTGCTTTACTGCTTATTATAAGATAAACATTGTATCTCCCACCCTGTAAATGGTGAATTGAATAATATGAACTGTAGGGCAATAAAAGGCTAGTGTCAGATCACTACATAGAGGGGAGCTCATGCACACCCAAAGTGCATTTTGCCTGATGCTTATTCAAACAAGGATGTCCTTTGAATAAGTATCAGACAAAATGCGCTTTGGACGAAATGGACCCTTTGCACGAGCTCTCCTCTGTTTTAATCAGAAGAATCTGGTATATGTTTTACACTATAGTTCATTTATTTAAATTGATAACCTATTAAATGTTAATAAATTGTACTAGACCCTGTAAAGCCTCTTAACATACAAATATATTTTAAAGCCAACAGAGGCCAAGAGAAAGTTTAACTACCTCCTACTTAGTGTGTTAGCTCACGTGAGCAGGGGCCTCCATCCTAGTGCTGTTCCTCCCCCACCACTCCCTCCTCACTTTGTACCCTCTTGTACCCCTCTGTTACCTTTTACCTTATCTCCACCTGATGGCTCCCTCAAACTCTCACTGCACCATATCCCTGATCTGTCAAGCTTAACACCTTTATTGTATTTTTGTGATATTTTTATCTTTATATTGTATTTTATTATGTACTATACTGTCCATCCCTACACTATATGTCTGTACTGTATTTTGTGGCTGCAGACACCTTGTGGCGCCTTATAAGTAAACGATAATAATAATAATAATGATAATAACTCCCAAATGTGACCCTGCAGACAGAATGCATGGCAGAAGGACTGCTGATAGAAAGAGCAACCAGAAAAGATTTTGAAGATTTTAATGTCACCACAGTTTGTAAAATACATTTAACATCAAATTAATCCAGTTTAATACTTGTATTATATTCACATACATTGACGGTGGCCCTGATTCAGATCTGAGCACAAATGGTAGCGCATCCTGTGTGCCGTACTTGCGTGCTCTAATGGATGGAGCAAAGTCCCTGCTGCCATGTCTACAAATGCAATCTGCACATGCAGGGCAGAAGAATATGTTTGGAAGAATTATAAATTGTTACCAACAGAACAGAAGCAGCAGTTGTGGTGTTTATGCTGGAAAGCAGAAAAATTCAATTACAGTAAAATATGAAAATATTACAAATACATTTTTACTGTGTGCTTTAAAAAAAAAAACACCCACAAAATACACTAGCAGCGATTTGAGCTCCGTTTCATATTATATAATATATTTCATATTTTCCTGAATCAAGCTCAGGGATACTAAATTGGCTTCTGAATGAGTGCCCCCCCCCCACTTGCTTTAGGAGCAAATTCTCTAATGTAAAGTAACCATTGTTATGTCCGCATTCTGACCAGGATTGAGTGCACTTGACTTGACGCATCCTTCCATGCCCTCTACATGCCCTCAGAGCGCAAGTCCTGAACACCAGGGTTGCATTATGATCTAAATGGGACAATCCAGCATGCTCTTCAGTACTGAGCATGCGCAGTAGCAAATCACATAGAGAAACTTCAGACCAGCTGGCGTAATCACAAATCTGGATCACGGCCAATGGCTCACAAAAGAAATAAGCATTCAGCAAGAAGGGCCAAAATTAAGAATCAAAAGGAAGACTATCTCCCTGTATTATACCGCTTTCACATCACCACCCTTGATAAACCCAGGATTTTCAACACAGGTTTATCCTGGGTGAATTGCAGCGTAAAAAAAAGCCATGTTAGAAGTCCACAAAAACCCTGGAAATTCCCGGGTCTGACCCTTTCACGTGTGCCATGATTTTCCCAGGTCTGCCATGTCAAGCAACTGTCAATCATGCTAAAGAGGAGCTCTTATTGGCTGGAAAAAATTATGTCATTTAAATGGGACTTTGTGCACACAATGATGATGTTGGTACAGGGTGACCATTTTAACTGCATTGCTTTCCATGATGGTTGACGAATCACTTCTGTGGAGCTCAGAGCTCATGGTTTTATGGATGATTTTGCTGTTTCAGACAGCAATTGATAGCCTGGTGCAGCTTCTTACTCTGTGCCAAATGGCACATTGCAACATATTTAGGAGATGGGCACAATTTATGTAGGTAGAGAATACCCGATCCCAATATTTATACGTACACGAAGTCCATTCTGAGATACACCACCCTCACTGCCTGGAGATTGTGGGCCAGAAACTGTTATCACGACAAAGCTTTCTGGGCAACTGTGGAAGCTTTTGAAGAGGAACAATGGATGGCACACTTTCGGATGTCATGTGGAACCTTTCATTAAGTGCTGAATCGCATCTCCCCAGTACTGTTCAGACAGAGCACAGCATTCCGGATTCCCGTTCCGCCCTAGAGGAGGCTAGCAATTGTGTTGTGGTGGTATGCTAACCCTGAGGAATACCGCACCATTACCTGCATGACTGGAGTCGAGATTTCCACAGTGTCACAGTGTGTGAGGTCACTGAGGTATTGCTAGAAGCACTGTGTCATCACTTCATCCCTTTGCCACAAGGACAGCGTCTGGGTGAGACGACTGCAGGGTTCTTGAGACGTGTGTATCTGCAGTGTGCTGGAGCAATTGACTGGACACACATCCCCCTCTTAACCCCTGCACAGAACCCAGTGGATTACCATAGCCGGAAAGGCTGGCATACTATCATTCTACAGGCTTTACAATGTTAACTGAAATGATGTGTATTGCAACTGAATGCTAAATGAATGCTATTTTCAGCTTCACTGATGTGTTTGTTGGTGCTGGCCTGGATGCTCTCATGATGCCCGAGTGTTTGGACATATATTTTCCTGGGTGAGGAGGATCAAGGCGGTTACTTGTTCCCCAGATAGGTAAATATATACATTTATTTGAGATGTACAGGTTGTCTGTTTTTTGTAATTAATAATATTTATTGTTTGGGGCAGTCCCTGTCATGCTTCTTGAAGCTTCTATATTGTATTTGTTGTTCATATTTCTACAGTGCAGGCTATACTATAGTATGTATTTTGACATGTAAAGTGACCATCCATATATTAGATATTTAAAACTGTTTTCCTTCCTTTGCAGAAGTCAAAGACTGTGAAAGGTGTGGAGATCCCAGTGCACATTATTGTGGATGCTTCCTACCCTTTGCATCAATGGTTGATGAAGGGCTATACACAGCACTATCAACTTTCTCCAGAGAAAGTGTGCTTTACCCATACACACAGCTTAACTTAGGAAAGTGATGATGGCGGTGTTTGCTAAAACGCTCGGACATTAGGCTGGATCCAGACTTAAGAAGGAGCTTGAAATTAAGGACCTAATTCACACTTAAGAATCTTCTTAAAATAAGATCTTAAAGTCACACCTGGGCTAAACCATGTTGATTGCAGGGGAGTCGAATTTCATCTGTTGTATTAGCGTTTAGAGGGGGCGTTTCCCAGCCCAAGTAAAGCTGATCACTATATGTGTGCAGAATACAATTAACTTGACGCTCCCTGAAATCTGCCCAGGTGTAACTTTCCTCTCAATTTCAAGCTACTTCTTAAGTCTGAATCGGTTTCTATGTGAGTATCTTGGGGGTATGCTAATACTTTATTGGCCCTTGCAGCTGCTGCTTGGCATTGAGCACTATTGCTAAGTCTATTGTCCACAAGCACTCCCAAATCCTTCTCCATTAAAGATTCTCCTAAATTTACCCCATTTAATTTATAGATTGCATGTTTTTTTTTTTTTTGATCCCTAAATGCATAATCTTACATTTATCTATGTTAAACCTCATCTTCCATTTGGCCACCCAATCCTCCAGTTTACCTCTGCAAAGACGCTACATCTTGCTCAGATTCTATTACCTTACATAGTTTAGTGTCATCTGCAAAAATGGAAAACTTGCCCTCTAAAACCATCACCAAGGTCATTAATAAATATATTAAAAAGGAGTGGTCCCAGCACAGAACCTTGAGGCACACCGCTTAAAACTTTTGACCAATTAGAATAAGTTCCATTTATCACAACTCTCTGTTCCCTATTCTCCAACCAGTTTTTGATCCAAGTACAAATGTTTTTTCCTAGACCCAGTTCCCTTATTTTGTGGACCAATATATTGTGTGGCACTGTATCAAAGGCTATTGCAAAATCTAAGTAGACCACATCTACTGCACTACCCTGGCTGAGTGTCACAACATGAGTGCAGAAATCATTCATACAACCCTGGCCACAAACCTTTACATATTTTATTAATAAAGACAAAAAGATTTTAAACAGAATCTGTTTATTTCAAGTGTAAATGTTTTTTAAACTGTAGCATATTAAAAGTCATATGCTTAGGTTTTAGTTATAAAGTGCTGTTTTATAACATATATAAAAAAATATTAAAATATTAACTATATAACAATATCTAAACATATAGTATAATAATACAAAATACTATACAAAAACTATAAGCAACCCCCAACCTTTCCAATTGCTCATAGTGGGGAAAGAGCTCATGTTGGTACTGCAAATGTGCAGGTGTATCCTGGGTTGTAGGCAGTTGTTGAGGTGGGAGGGTAATTCTTGGGAGGGTTATTCTGGGGAAGGTTGATCAGTTTGCTGGTAGGGTGGGTACGAGGGAGGGGTTGGGGGTACTCAGGGCCGGCACCATGCGGTAAGCGGGAGTTGCAGTGCAGATCGGTGCCAGGCTAGAAAGGCGCTGGTCATCTTTGCCGCTCCCCGCTGCAGTGCACAGCTGACAGGAGTTCCCTGCTATCAGCTACCGCTGCAGCTTCACAGTGCTGCTTTGTGTTCTGCACGGCAGCTGATAGCAGGGACCTCCTGCAAGCAAAGGACACTCCTTCCTTGTGACATCAGTGTCACTAGGAAGGAGGAGTGCATGCCACGGAGGTAAGGAAGACATTTAAGGTAAGTGAAAAACATCAGTGGGGAAACACTAAGAGGCTGGAGTGACACAAATGGGTAATACTGTGGGGGTGGTGAGACATGATAGGGGAATGGGGGGCTGGAGACATGGTGGGGGGCTGAAGAGACATGATTTGGAAAAACTGAGGGGCTGGAGACACATGATGGGAATACTGAGAACTGGAGAGATATGATGGGGAATACTGGGAGCCAGGGAGACATGAATTGGGAATACTGGGAGGATTGAGAAACATGAATGATATATAAGATATATAATCTGTATTGTGTGGTGGTTTTTAAGATGAAGTGGGAACTGTATAGCAAAGATTGGAAAACTGTCTATTGTATAGTGATGACTATGATTTACTTTCTTTTGTTGTGGTTACAAGATTGTGTTTTATGACGCTTACTATAATCTATGATGTTAAATTGTTAAACAAGGGCACACATTTGAAGTTTGCAGGGGGGCACCAAACACCCTAGCACTGGCCCTGTAGGTACTGTTGACAGTACCTAATTCCCTGCATAATTTTCTCTATAAAAGGCATATTGGCTTCCCTATTTTCCCGACTTATGGCCATGATGCGATCCAGGAATTTACCTGCAATTGACTTTCGTGCCCGAAGTAGCGTTCCATGCGGTCTTCCTCTTGACGCTGCATGGCTTGATCCAAGCTGCTCCATCCGTTTATGCTTCTTACAGACATTATAGACTATATGAGAGGAAAAAGAAAAAAGCTGGTTGGAAAAGAATTTAACAATGTGTAAATAAAAAAAAAATATTTTTTGTCAAATTAAAAAGCAATATAGTAAGCCATTGTGCTTGGGGCCTCCTCCCTCCTACACTCCTTGCAAGCTGCAACATGTTTTGCTATGTTGAAAGGTTTTTGTAAAAGTTAATAAAAATGTTAATGATTGATTTTTTTTATATGGGCATTATTAAAAAGAAATACTTACTATTGCCACGCAAAGCAGTGGAAGTTGATGGCTCATTCTGAGCTGATTGTATCTCATCTGGGGTAGACAGATGCTCATTAACTACAGAGAAAAACATTAGTATGGGAGTACTGTTTATATGGTTGTTTGGTGCAAACTTTTAAAGCAGTGTTTTATACCATTGTTTGGGATTCAGCCGCCAGGATCGACATCCATGTTGGAAGTTAAAATCTGGTGCCTGATACCATGATCGCCCAAAGCTACAGAGTTTGTGTCGCTATGCGCCAAAACTTAAGACCTGACCCTCATTGCTGCCGCCCGACACTGTGCCCCATCTGAAAAGCAAAAATACATATTAACAATTACAATCCTAAGAAAAATGCCTGCTCGGTCATCATCATCAAACATCAATGGCAAAGATGTACGATTGCTAGCAAGGATGAGGTCTCCTTAGCTGTCAGTGATGAAGAAAGGGACACAGGATTGCAGATGGCTGAAAAAGAAGACCTCATTGCAAAGGTCATAGAGTGCCCAATGACTTCTGCCAGCCCCACTCTTTCTGCTGTCATGGATGTTCCTCCCTCCCTTATGGCCAAGAACTCACGAACCTCCTCCTCATGCCAGTGCGCCATGTCTAATGTGCTGCGGCAGCATATGATAACATCATCCTCCTGGGCTGTATTTCCCTCCAACTAGGTGTCTTTGTGAAAAACCCGTGTTGGAAAACAACACGGGACCATTCACCTTGACATATTACCCAGGTTTTTGCCAACCCTTCTTTTTTCCTGGGTCTGAATCACGGGTCAATAGACCCAGGTTGTCGAAAAGGGACGTTTCACATTACCACCAAATACCCAGGTTTTTGCCAAGATTCCAAATATTTGGTGGTGATGTGGAAGGGCTTTTACTTAGGCCTCAAATTGATAACATTTAGATTTGCTTAGACCTCGAATATTTTGATGAATACTGCAGTACTGAAAGTCTATGAAAACTGTCTTGGTTTTAAGTCCTTATTATTTTTTCCAAGTCTGTTTTTTTTTTATCCACTTTATGATCTCTGTACAAGGGAATGTTGATCTTACTGTTCAGTATACTGAAAAACATATGTTAAAAGAATTAAAAAAAATGCTAAAACTTTTTAAACTTGATATAATTGTTTTTGCAAGCATATTATAATTTTGTTAACTAGTTTGTGTGTTCCATTTTGGCATTAATGAAGGAACATTCGTTATTAAAAGGAATACTTGGATCATTTTCATCATAAGTTAGTTAGTTGATCAGAAGTTTATTCATTGAAATGATTTTCTTCCTGTGCTTCTATTATTTTTAATTTTATAAAAACCTATTTACATGTGATATCAAAATAGCTGAAAATTGTAATAGTTTTGTTTAACAAAAAATAAAAATATATTGATTACTCGACCACATCTCCATCATCTCCATTGATTTCTCAAGCTTATCTATTTAGTTCCAAAAACAAAAAACCCTTTAATGTTTGAATACGTATTAAACAATGTACATAAATTGAGACATAATAAAGAGATTTCTTCTTGATCCATTGCCATATCTCAGCCACATTTGAAACTGTACATTTGTCACAGTATAAAGCATGTGGTATCCGATGGCCGATCTGTATGTAGACTTCCATGTAGACGATTGAATGCCAGCCTCCTCGCTCGCAGTGTTGAGATAATATTGTGGAACAAAGATTTTGTCAAAAAGCATCTCAAGTGGTATTATATATGTATTTTCTATGCTAATTTCAAGATTGGTCTTAATGTCTGTGGACCGTATTCCCAGATCCGCACCTAACTCACCCTGCCCCTATCCCGCCCCCAATTTTTAGGCAACTTATGGAATGTACGAGTGCTATAGGGCTACCTTATCTATCTGTGCAATGTACACATGGAAATTGTCTCTCCCCGCCTCCCCCCACCCTCCACGACTAATTTAAATCCCTCCCCTTCACACTTCTACCCAAGCACACCTCGAAGCAGCTTTAAGCCACCTCTTTCTGCTGAAAATACTCTGTGCAGTCTTTAAAGACCGCACGGAGGCAATCTACATACCTAACTGGCACGTAGATTGTGTAAATGACCTACTATACATGCGTAGCAGGTCATTTACTAAAGATATACACCTAAGAAGCGTCTGCTTTATAGGTGTGAATCCGGTCCTGTATATTTAGGAATATACATTACGATACATAACCTATTTATAGAGCATTTAGGGAGTTTTTTGGGGCTCCTCCCTTTTTTGTATCATGTATTTCAGATTCTTTACAAATTGCTGCAATGATTTTTCCCAGATAAAGAATAAAAAAGATAAACCCAGACATATTGTGTATTTGAGTAGGTATCTATCAATATAAATTATTTCTCTTTACAGCTGACATTTAGCTAACTGTATAAATTCTATTCATTCACATACTTAATTCACTGAGGTATCTTAAACAATATGGTACAGTTTTAGGATACAAAAATTGCCAATAGTAAATCAGAAGCCCTGGCCTTACATATACCCCAACCCACTATGATCTACTGTCCTGAACGTTTGTCTCTTCGGTTCTGATTTTTTTTACCCAAATTTTCAAATGGCAACTTTTTTCAGGGACCATCTTTACTAAGCTGCTGGTTTGGAAAAGTGGAGATTTTGTCCATAGCAACCAATTAGATTCTAGTTGACGTTGTCTAGTATGTAATAGGAAAGTGAGAGCTAGAATCTGCAGACTAAGGGGAGAAAAGGGAAACCTGTCCCTACAGGTGTAACATTCCCACAAGGTCCTGCCAATTTTTATGGCCCTTAAAGTAGATGTTATTAAGGTAAAAGAGACAGCGTCCCCACTCCCCACAGCTTGCCTCACTTCCACTACCAACCACCTCAGGAATTCAGTATCATTTATGATAGAGACATCCAGAGGTTGTGTGACAGAACATGACTGATATCTAAATGACATATTGCCTGGTGGCCTTTGAAAAACCAACCAGGTTTATGTGAATAAGGGAGAAAAGGACCTAATTTCAGTCTGTTTGCAAGAATTTTGGAATACAATTTAACATCATTATATAGTCATAAAATTGGGTGCAGTTGTAGAGCACAATGGTTCTAGCTTAAAATTATCGTAGAGTTAGGGGATGCCATTTAGGGCCACATTAAATAGGGAGTAGAGCAGCGGGACAAAAAGGAGAAGAGAATTTCTTATAATAAATGCTGTAAAACCATCAGGGCATGGTTTTTTAAATAATAGCTTCTTGGTCATTATCTAACGTGATATCACCATTCAGAGAGGGAGGTGATTCCATGGGAGCATTTGTTCTTGTTTTTTCTAATGCAATAAATATACAATTCTTACATAACATTTCTTAAAATGATAATTATTGATAAAAATGACTGTATGTTATAGGTTTCTCTATGTCAGTGTAGTTGGGCCAGATACCAAGCTACATTTTCATTACGTTTCCTAGCGTAGCGTATTTACTATGCACTCCCCTAGGCACTCCCATCAGTCATACGTACTTACGTGCTTAAGCACACCTATACTGTATGATTTAAATGCCTCACCCCGCCTCCGTGTCATATCGCTGGCACGCCCCTTCGTACGTAGTTACAATGATGATACGTGACTGGCCCTTATGCTCTGAGTTACGAGGCCTAACATTGACTGCACGCATGCGCAGTAAGTACTAATGGGCGCTTTTACGCTACCGTAATTTCACTCGCGTACGTAGTTCTGGATCTACCCCATTAACGGTAAGCAGTGTTTTAATGTGGGATATAGTCACTTTGCTTTATTCTATTCTTTATTCCATCAGTCTGCTCATAGTAAGTTGGCCCTTGGTTTAAATGCCAGGGCCAATTTTTGGTTCCAGTCAAGTTTGGATGTAATATGCTATTTCTAATGGTGACTTTTTAGGATATATTTGAAATGTATGTGCAACTATTCCTGCATCTGCCGCTAATCACCAGCATTACTAATGTAGGCACACAAGTGTTTTATATCTCATTTAGGCAATGGGCCAGCCTGTGCCTGGTAAAAAAAAATGACATAATAATAGGCCAGTGGATGATCTCTGTGTCAAAGACACAAACTGTGACACATCTGTGTGTACCGACCAAATAATTCTCTAAAAAAAATGTATAAACTCATTAAATGAACTAAAAAAATACTTGGCTTAAATAGGATGGCTCTAATGGAAGGAGATCTAATAAAGTGAGAATTGTTTGAGAAAAGCAATGTAATAACGTCATTTGGACTTTATACAAAGTCATTATCACAGGGACTTGAGATCTGTGTACCATGTGAAGGGGAAAAAAAGGAGTTGGGTGACAGTTTTGTCTGGTATTCTAGCCACTTTTGTTTTCATTTTTGCTAGGTTTTGACATTCTCATGACCTCACTATTCCTTCTCTGTGAAAGTAGATGGGTTCTTTTAAATAAGTTATCATTAAAACAGCCTGATTTTGAGATCATTTTAAGATAAAATGCAAATTACAAGAAAAGCCTTGTTTTACATTGTACAACTGTGACTTGCATGGGATGCGGTTGCAGACCCGCCAGCCCTAATGTGACAATGATACAGGCATCGGCTTAATGGTGGTTGTATCATTGCCAAAATGTTTGGCAAATAAAAAATTGCTATTGGAAACGTGTACCTATTTCAATCCTTTCCCCATAGCGACAGGCTCTGGTGGCTGCGGCAGGCTAAGATTAGGGTAAGAGCTTAAGGGGAAGGTTAGGGTTAGGCTGCTGGAAATGGAGGGTTAGGGTTAGGCTAAAGACATTAAAGGTAAGGGTAAGGGCTCAAGAAGGGGAAGGTTAGAGTTAGGCTGCAGGAAACAGAGGTTTAGATCTAGGGGAGGGTTAGGGTTAGGATAAAGAGCTTACCTGTCACCGGAGAAATCTTTGTGATTCTGGGAGTGGCAGCACCGCCGCTCTCTAAAATGGAGACAGTCATCATTCAGCTTCCATTGAATGGCAAAACACACATGACTTACACTTCAGTATATTCCATTTTAAGCAAGTTTAATTATATTGGGCTGTATGCAGAGCTCCGGCCGCATTGCAATTGCGGCCGGAGTTATCAGAAAAGTGCTGCTGCGCATGCGCAGTAATTTTGTAACGTAATTTACGTTGCAAGAAGTAACGTAGATTACGTTACAAAATTACTGTGCATGCGCAGTAGCACTTTTCTCATACTTTTTCATACCAAAGAAGGTTAGCATATTCTTATTCGTATTCATATTGGAGTACTCTTTAAGAACAATATTAAAGTTAAATAGCATAAGTAGCATGGTCTTATAGCTTTTACTGATAGTACCAGTAGCATGGGCAGTACCATCTAAAGGTTACACAGAAATTGTGTCAGAACATATGTTCTGGTCCGACAAGTAAATAATTGGTCTAAATAAAAAGTATCTTCTGAGATTTGAATGTGTTGAGATAAATACCCAATGCATAGATTTTCACCCAATGAATAGACACTATCAAGTTATACTTGAAATCAACAATTGTCTAAGTATTTTAGCCAAAATTTACAATTTGCTAAATATGAACTATTTTATTATGTTATTTTATCAATTAATCAAATCATTTGAAAACAATTGCTAACCCGAGTTTGTGAAATCAGACTTGATTGTGAAGACTCATGTTAGGGTCCAAAATAATAAAATAGAAGGCACACAAAAGAATGCTTTGAAGGCTATTTTTCTAAGGTTTTTTGGATTACTACCTTGGCAAACATACAATGTAGAGCATCTGTTTCTTACTATAGGACAAATCATGGAAAATACCCTGGCTTTTATTTAAAATAGACACCAACCATCCTGTGTTCTCATTTTCCCTGTTACCAACCACAACAGTACTGGATCATTCATCTGACTGCCTGGGGCTTCACAGCTTCAGCAACTGGCATACTTTTACAAGTTCAAAAAAATCTGTAGGCTATCGTCTCTACCAATATTAATATATATCAAGATATCTAGAGGATCTATCTAGATAGATAGATAGATAGATAGATAGATAGATAGATAGATAGATAGATAGATAGATATAGATAGATAGATAGATAGATAGATAGATAGATAGATAGATAAATAGATGCTACTTTACATGTTTATTAAGTGAGCTAACATTGGCAAGTGTCAACGTTTTAATTATACTTTGGCAAGAAATAAGGTAGAGAGTGATAAAAGAGCTATTTGTTTTTGTATTTTGTGATTTTTTTTTGTGATAATTTTCCAAAATATATACAGTTTTGAATCACTAACCAGCTTGATATTCATATCGAAATTCCCCAGATTAAAAAGTATTATATATTGCCACTTTCCACTTTGGTGTCACCAAGCCCCAGTTTTGGCTTATAATATACCACCTACACCTGCAAAATTGCCACCTGTTGGATACCCCTGATTCTCCCAGTCTTGGCAGCTGTAATCAGAAAAATATTTTACTGCATCAGGTTTAAGAGATGAGATGTCAGACACTTTTCAGAATCTTTTAATTGAATCATATTAATAGATCAAAAACCCAATCCTTCCAACCCCCAACCACCACCATCAACACCAACTCCACCTTTTTATACTATAATGCCTAAACTGTCTCCACTTTATTTTTTTCCTGACTACTTCTCTTGCTTCATCTTCCTCCCCTAAACTCTTTCCTAGCCACATAATATTTAATTCCTGTTCTTGTTATTTTATAGAGTCCAAAAAGATGAGGGTTCAGTGCTCTTGTTTGAGCACTGAACCCTCATCTTTTTGGTCTCTAGAACTGCATCAGTGTATGTTGGGACACTAAAAGGTGTCTGCAGCTCAGAAGACCTACCCTCCACCTACCGTGCCCTCCCCCCGCCCATACTCCCATACACCACCCTGGGCGCTACCCCCACGAGCTCTTGTTATTTTATCATTACATATTTGATAATGATACCCATATTTATTTTTGTAATAAGTTTCCTTAAAAAAACAAAAAGATAAAAATCTATAAAATAAAAAAACATATGCTTAAGTATTGAAATGGAGTCGGAACCAATGAAGCTGGAATTACTTATTTTATATATGCTAGGCAATCAAAGGCCTCTAAGTTTGTTCAAAGTCCCTTCTGAGAGGTAAAGAGGAATGAAAAGTATCAACTTAATTTGCCACTTAATTGTTGTATAATATAGGCTGATAAATATAAACAGATAATACATTTTCAGGCACTACAGTGCACAATACCCAAGATGAGCCACATACAGACATTAATAATAGCTGAGGACTTGCCAAACAGGCCCGGCGCTACCATTAGGCGATCGCCTGGAGCGCCGGGCCCGGGGGCGCGGGAGCAGCCCCCCGCTTCCCTTGACCTACTTTTTGTGTAAGTCTGCTGCGGCGCTGTGGCGAGTAAAGGGGGTGACGGAGAGGTGAGGCTCCGATACCCCCTTTACTCACCTCAGCACCGCAGCAGAGTCTGTGACTGCCTCTCTCACTGCCGCATCTCCTCTCTGATGAATGACGCGCTGCGTGACCCCAAGGTCGCGCTGCGCGTCATTCATCAGACGGAGAGAGCGCGCCGCGGAGGAGCTAGGAGCAGGTAAGTGACTGGTGACTGTGGGTGGTTCTGTATGGTTATTATGGGGTGGGGGAAGTGATTATTATGGGATGGGAGCAGTGATTAGTATGGGTTGAGGGCAGTGATTATTATGGGGTGGGGGAAGCGATTTTTATGGGGTGGGTGCAGTGATTAGTATGGGGTGGGACAGTGAATATTATGTGGTGGGGGCAGTGATTAGTATGGGGTGGGGGCAGTGAATATTATGTGGTGGGTGCAGTGATTATTATGGGGTGGGGGCAGTGATTATTATAGGGTGGGTGCAGTGATTAGTATGGGGTGGGACAGTGAATATTATGTGGTGGGGGCAGTGATTAGTATGGGGTGGG
>WWET01004988.1:66839-89683 GCA_011038615.1 Limnodynastes dumerilii
TCAGGTACCTGTGTCTGATTGGTAGAGGTGTAATTAGTGTGATGTAGTGTTATGGGATGGATATACTGAGGATAACAGGATGTGTATAAAGTTCAGGTACATGTGTGTGTGATTGGTAGAGGTGTATTTAGTGTGATGTGTTATGGGATGGAGATACTGAGGATAACAGGATGTGTATATAGATCAGGTACATGTGTCTGATTGGTAGAGGTGTAATTAATGTGATGTAGTGTAATGGGATGGAGATACTGAGGATAACAGGATGTGTATATAGATCAGGTACATGTGTCTGATTGGTAGAGGTGTAATTAGTGTGATGTAGTATTGGGCGTTATGGGCTGGAGATACTGAGGATAACAGGATGTGTATATAGATCAGGTACCTGTGTGTGATTGGTAGAGGTGTAATTAGTGTGATGGGATGGAGATACTATATAAAAATGGATGTGTGTGTGTGTGTGTATGTATGTTCCAGCATAACTCTGGAATGCCTGGAGCAACTTACACCAAACTTTGTACACATATGACTTACAATCTGGAAACAAATACTGTGGGAGTAACACACCCCTAGCACCCCTAGGGGTGTGGGTGGAAAGCCAAAAAGCCTGACTCCCATTGTTTCCTATAGGAGCCATTGTGTCCTATGACTGCCATTCTGTCCTATGGGATCTAGAGTCGTGCCTCCGACTTGCTCGGAGGTTACGTGATGCGCAGGTGCCAGATAAATCCCCAAGAGGGAGGGCTAGCCGAAATGTCTTCCCCATTGTTTCCTATGGGAGCCGATGCAAGGTCAATGGGGCTTTCTGAAACGCATGGAGATCAATGGGAAATCGCATTTTTTGGGAGGGGTGGGAGGGGGAAATGCAAGATGACGACCCCTTCAGCTCGCCTGAATCCGGAGGTCCTGTGTCCTGTGTGACACCTGAAAAGTTCCCTCCCATTGTTTCCTATGGGAGCCCATGCAATGTCAATGGCGAGTGCTGAAATGCATGGCAGTCAAAACGCGCTTTTGAGGGGGGGGCTAAGCTGTTTGGTGACAGCCCCAATGACATTTAAGCCCAAATTTAGTCAAATAGAACGAATAGGGATTTCTCGATTTGTAGTCTGTAAATGGGCGGGGCTTTTAGAAAAGAGGGTGTGGTTTCAACAAATAAGTTCAGTTGTGAGCAGAGTTTGGTCAGAAATAGGAAAGAGATAATTGTGAATGGCGTTAAATGACGGTAGTGACAGGGGAGTGGTGGGGGGTGACAGGAGGAGTGACATCTAACTCATTGATAAGTTAAGTTTAAGTTTTAAACCCAGGCAACTCCGGGCACTTTTGCTAGTTATTAAATAAAGGAAGAATAAAAAACTTAAGTATAGGGCATATGATCAACCAAAATCCATAGGCTAGGCTCCGCAATGAAGGCTAACATACAGTATTAGCAATTAATTTAGTATCAGGCCCTATATTACAGGGGTAAAAACATCATCTGTTAATTCATTCTGTTTGCACACTTAAAAATTGCTACTCTCTGCAACATACAGTAACATGGTTTTGCCAAAGTGCAGATTTGCTAATTTTTGGCTGTAACTCCCAACAGTGCGCTACTACAACTGGGACCCGACCTGTTGAGTTTTTCATGTTACACCAAAAGTTTCAAACAAATTCTTTTTTTAATTTACTGGATTTTGGCAACATAATTCACATGATCGAACATGACTATTCTGGCAGTTATGTAAAAATGTAAGAGGTTATTTAAGTTAGTCTTGCTTTGGCACTTGCCTTGTGTGCTGACTATATTTGTGGCTCTGGTGGAATGAGAACACTGAAAAGCTTAAATATTTTTTTTGTTTTATTTAGCTTTTAGCCAATAAATGAATTACTCAAGCATAGTGTTGCTTGTGTTCTTAGAAGTGGCATGGAATCTTCACACCACACCAAGTGTTTCTGACCGTTTAGTTCCCACATACATTATATCTCTGTTCTTTTCTCTCAACTTCAGGGATCTAGGGCCAGATTTACTAAGCTGTGGGTTTGGGAAAGTGGAGATGTTGCCCTTAGCAACCAATCAGATTCTAGCTGACATTCTCTAGTATGTAATGGGAAAGTGAGAGCTACAATCTGATTGGTTGCCGTGGGCAACATCTTCACTTTTCCAAACCCGCAGCTTAGTAAATCTGGCCCCAAATTTCTAAAAGTATAACAAATGTTTACACCTGATGTCACCATGAAATCTTTTTGAGGAGGATGTAGGAAGTGCAGTGCCGCATAAGCGAAATAATAGAGACCTGCTTCTGCACCAAAAACAATTACTGCTGTTGACAATGCAAGACAAGTCTGTTGTTGCAAAAGTCACTATTAAGTAAGTGATTTCAAAATGAAATGACTGATCCAAAGACACAGCATCATTTACTGGAACCCATACAGATTTTATTTAACTACACTTCGATGCCTGTATACTTGGAGCTCCGACCGCAGCAGCAGAATTCTGAATCCATTCTTTAGTGCATGTCCAGCTTAATGGCAATCAAAGCAATATAGGGTTTAGCATGTTGCAGACTCTGTTTCTTGGTAATCACATTAGAGGAAGAAGATGGGAATTGTGAACTGAACCTCCCGTCCCTGCCTGCTTCCGCTAATCCATGCTAGAGGAAGACCATGCTTCAGTAGTTGGCATCAGTATTTTAGTACAGTAGCAATGTTGAAGCACTAAAGAGTGAAAGAGAGACCTGAGAGTAGATAGTGGTCTGAATGCTTAGTTTTTTGTCGGTACTTAATAAGGATTACCCGTCAGTTAGTTCCCCCAGATTCACCTGTATGTGGTTATTGCTAGAAATCCTATGTCTGCCTTTGGTTAATTATGAAAACATTTATGGGTACATGCTTTAACTTGATTTTCATTCTATTTTTGTGCTACATGTTGAGAATAATATTGCTGTTGGCAGAGTTGTCTATTCTTTTTAAGGCATTTTACATGTAGTACAGGCATCACTCCAACATAGGATGGCAGAAGTGATCTAGCTTTGTATCATTGAATAGACGTGTCTTCAGTTATTCCTTTGTTTTACAGGGTTGGAGTTTAATGAGTTTAATTAAATTTAATGAAGCCATTTAGTGTTCTATGTAGAGGTGAGTGGCTTATGTAGAAGTATTACATATGATTTACTCAATATTTTGATTGCTGGTATCTAGTTTTATGTGACAGCTTGGACAATTGGTATTCTGTGAGGAAGTATGATGTCAGAGGCGGCCCTAGGCAAAAAATTTGAATATAAGCTGACATTAAATTACTAATCTCCACTAAATTAACTTCCTCTTCCATTCGCATTAACACACACACACACACACACACTGTTCACACAATTTAACACCCTCTCCGTGTTAATATAATATTATCCCTCATTTTACCATAGAAAACAACAAGATAAATTTACCCAGTACATTTTAGGAAATGTTAGTTAGAATCTGATTGGTTACTGAGCATAACTGAACACTACAGAGAAAAGTAGATTTCTTTAATATATTTATATTCCCCTAAGTATACTGCCCCATCCCTTAGTTAACATAAATAAAACCCCTGCCACTCCATTCACACATCACTGACTTTGTAAAAAAAAAATAAAAACACACACATGCAGCCCTCAGAACTCGGTCTTGGGCTGAAGTGACTTGCGAGATTTATGATTTCAACAGCTTCTCGGCAGTGTCCAACAACAGTCAGAGTCGGGGCAGTCATTAATTTTGTGCACTAGTTTGATCTTTCTGGACCCTGATCCACTGGTGATCCTGGTGGCCTATGCTTGGGGATACCTCTATATAATTATAATGTAAAACTACCCCAGTGAATATGGTTCAAGGAAAAACATGACTAGAGTGACTGGCCAATTGAGCCAGGCCTCCATGTGGGTATGGCCAACTACTATTTTCTAATAAATGTTCATTTGTTTACACTGGTGTTTTCTTCAACCATCACAATAGTGTGCCAATTTTAAAATTTACTATCCTAAGTACAGCGCTGTTATTTCTTGCTTTTTTACATTTTACTCTTGTGCAGATCAGGTTCTGCTTGTTAACAGCAGCGTTCTTGTGGATGTGGAGCGCCGATTCATTTGTATTTTTACAGAAATCAGTTGTATACAAATAAGTGGAATTCTTAATTCTATAAACTGCATCCTAGTAACCAGCATATTATACAGATTGCATCTTAGCAATGCCATACAATACAGACTGCGGGCTGTATTCAGAGATCTGACTGGCGATCGGTCCGCAAATATATGCACGGACGGAGCAAGTAACACCCACCAAAACCCCAGTCACTCCACTTGCTAATCCGTGCCCACAGAGACTTCCGTCTCCATAGACCAGCTGTAACTTTCCGTGGCCTTTTCCGAGCGTATCTTTATAATCGCGCCCACTTTCCTTCATTTAAATGCCCCCCCTGCCCAGTTCTATGTAAATTCCTCTGTGCGTATTTTTCCATGGGAGATCCGTGCGTATTTATCCACGTCCGATTCACAAGTCCGTCTGTGAGGCACTTCCGCGCGTATATTCTACGTGAACAGCATATAAAAAGTTACTACGCAAGCGCAGTTGAAACGTACTTAAAAATACGCACGGAAAACCGAGTAGAAATGGATCTCTGAATACGGCCCTGCATCTTCCTGACTCTGTCCTAGTAACCACTATACAATGTACATCTCATTCTAGTATCCACCATAGGGGCCGGATTAACAATGGGGCTGATGGGACTACAGCCCTAAGCCTCCATGTGAAAATAGGCCTATTAAAAATGATTTAATACAGGATCCAGAAGCAGTTGATGTAATGGCCAGCCCGTGGGTCCCCAGTGCTAAACTCTGCATGCCTCTTGTTTATGCTGCTGCCATTGCTCCCGTACTGAGGAGAACCGCTGTGTATTATTTCTTATGTAAAATGACCAATATTGGAGCTGCTACGCATGGTCGTCAGCTCCTCCCATGATCATCCAATGCGGAATACAGATGTGCTGGTCCCACGTTCCTGATGCTGCTGCTGCTTGTCCTACAGTATAACAGGCAGCAGCATCTGGAAGTCTGTACAGGGCACTGCTGTGTCCCCCTGCCCCACCCTCGCCAGCTCTGTGTGCCAGTGACAGGTAGGACAAAGTACATAATGGAGAAAAGGTCACTGGCCACCACTCAGGGCTGACATGCGTCACTAATTGCTGTTCCAAAAGGGCATTGTAGACAAGCAACTAAAGCATTAAAAACAAGTCCAAAAGGCCTAATCCAATCCTAAAAAGGCCAAAATTCCTCTCCCACCCCTCTCCCTCTCCCCCTCCCCATCCCCCCTATATACTTTACCTGGGCTTTATATTCTCCCCTGCTGCTCTGCCAACAACTTAAAAAAACAAACAAAATAACCAAGCCCAAATAATGCAACACGCTGCAAGTGACCCGGTAAAAAACCAAGCCTAATTCCGTTTGTTGTAAGCGGAAATGGCAACTACGCTTCCATGCATTCCTGCTGTCCATTTTTCGAATACTTACCTTTTTCTACTTTTTTTTTCATAAATGGGTGAATGGGGTAGATCCAGAACTACGTGTGCAATACGTTTCCATGCGTAACGTTTTTTCGCACGCGTATGTTCTATACACTCCCCTAGGCACATCCCTTGAATGTACGTATTTCACCGCGTTCCGCTTCCCAAACCCTACCTTAACTTTTTTTTGCGCAACAGCGTACATACGCTAATGGACGTATAGACTACGTGGACGTACGCTGCTTAGCACGCCCATACTGTACACTTTACATACAAACCTCCACCTACTTCACGTAAATCGAATGTATTGTTGACTCACGTAAAATTGGCACGCCCACACGTAAGTATTTATGTGACAAATACGTGAATGGCCCATACGTTCACAATTACGCTACGCTAATGAGCGTATTTTCTATGGTGCGCATGCGCAGTACTTAGAAATAGGCGATTTTACGTCTCCGCCACGCGTAAATTCGCTCCGATGCGTTGTTCTGGATCAGGCCCTATGTTTATATTTGTTAGGATTTTCTAGGATCTGTGTTACATGGTCTAGTTTCCATAAAACAGACATATTCCATAGTTGCCTACTCTCTATGATTTCATCATACTTATCACTTTCGTCTGTTTTTCAGTATTGGTCAGTTACACTGTAAAATCTACCTCTTTTATGTGTACTAAAAAATATATTGTTACAGTATTTTAAGAATGAATTGTTTTAGAAAATGCTAAATTGTACACTTATTAAAATGTAAAATTGTACACTTATTACTCTTACCTACCCAGTCTGTCTGTTACCACAATAGACTTCATATACGTTATATAATGATTGTAAAAAAAATTGTAAAATGCTACGTAATCTGAAATTGCTATACATAAAACAGCCACTGTTTTATTCCTCAAGGTGGCCTATTCCCTCCGTCCGCCTAAACTCTGTAAGGTGGAAGGGGAAGAACTTGTAAATTTTATAGACTGGGCTGGGTTTAAGTGGATTAGCAGTCGTTGTGCTCATTCCCTTCTTCCGTGCAGGATGCCAGACCTCTGTGCATATAGCCACATATTTCTTTTACTATCTCTTTATTTTTTTATTATCCCACTGTTATAGGACACTTTCTGTAATTTTTTTTAAAAATATACGCAACCATTTTCTCATCCTTATAGTCTTTCTACTCTTTCTACTATTCTCTGTCTCCAACCATCACGACTACTTCAATGGGCCATCGATAATTTTCAGCCTCAAGCCCACATGGCCATTAATCTGGCCCTGTCCACTATAGACATTTCATCTTAGCAACACTGTGCAATACAAAAGACATCCATAAAATAATGCAAATAGCAACAAATCAGATTCTAGCTACCATTTTCTATGTATGAATGTAAAAGTTAATAATATAGAACTACTCATCTTTTAGGCTTTATTTTAAATTAGATTTAAAAAACAGAACATATGTTTCCTATGTTGATCACAACTGTGTTACGGGAAACACAACCAGGGCGCGGAGTCTAACTAGGGCCAGATTTTCACTAGAGCCCCTGATGGTGGGGATAGTCTGGGCTGCAGGACACCTAACAGGTCGCGGCCCCCGGCGGTGCAACCCAGGAGAAAAAACGGAAAACTTAGCGGGAGTGAGAAGAGAGACAAGGTAAGTAGGAGGTAGAACAGCAGGTACAGAGGAACTAGAAGGGACTAGTCCTGACAGACAGGAGAGGACAGACACGGAAGAGAACGAACTGGACGGACTGGGGAACGGAACAGACACGCAGCGGCTTCCCACTGGAGGTGGAGGGAACACACTCACGCAGGGAAGGAGAGGAATAGAAAGTACTGGGATAAACACGTGGAAATAGCAAGAAGGAACACTATGGAGACTGAGAACAGATAATAATTGGAGAGGGCACTCAGGAATCAGAAAAATGGCACAAGGCACTAGGGGCCTGATTCAGAGATACGATTTCCACGGCACTTAGGAGCGTATATTTAAGATCTTAGAAAATTTGCATTACTGCGCATGCGTAGTAATAGTGCAACGCCGTCTACGTAGCGGTTAGGAGCGTAAATTCGCTAAGAGCGTAAGTTTGAATCACACGCAAGCACTTAAGATCTTAAGTGCTGCGAATCTTTAAGATCTTAAGGATTTGCATGGAAATGGGCGGGGGAGGCAGGGAAATGAGGGAAAGTGGGCGCGGGCTGACACTTAGGATCTTAAATGAACGCTACCACATCACTTAAGATCCCAAATGACAGCGCAGAGTTAGGGCTAGTCAATGGTGGTCTAAGTTTAAGATCCACCGCTGTTTGCAAGGGGAGTGACTATTTATGCAGTGGGCTGTAACCTGCTAAGATCTTAGCTAAGGTGCGTATATTTGCGATCTTTTCGCAATCGCATCTCTGAATCAGCCCCTAGGAGTACAGAGCAGTTCACAGGCTGGAGAACCAGACTATAACTGGCAGTGTAATACTGACACTGCCAGTTCATATATAGGATCTGCTGTCCACTGATTGGACAGTTGAAACCAGCCCCTCACATCTGATTGGCTGTCGTCAGTCATGAGGAAGCCAGACTGAAAAGGATAATAAGCCGCTCCGAGCGTGCATTCCCCTCACATATACGAACCTTCTGCATGCAGGATTCTAACTTGAGTCTCCACATGTGAAAGGCCCATGTACAGAATGGTGGCCCAACTGTGCGGAGACAGATTTCCTTAGAATTTTGCATCTGACAAATGCCATCTGATGCAGAACTTCAAATTTGTAAAGTACTTTTTTAAGTAATTTGCCATTCCAATAAAAAATTATCCCATTTTATGTAAATTATTACAGTATTAAAGTATTACATATAGTTATTACATAGGATTTATAGTCGGTGTGTTCCATGAACTCTTTCTAGTTCAGTTGCCTCCCATACTTCCTGCTTTAAAACCAGATACTTGTCATGTTCCACCTCTGACTATTACAGGCAGGGGAAGATTGGACATAGGACTTACAGGGAATTTTCCCAGTAGGGCTGTGGCCTCTGGAAGCCACTCAGCAGCTCCTTTTATATTTGAAGAAATCTAGGATGTTGACTTTCATGGGTGGGGGTTGCTAAAATGATGTCTGTACAGAATGAATAACATAACATTGTATGTATTGAGTAGTGGTCACTAGGATTCTGTATGTATTGGGAGGTAGCCACTAGGATGCTGTATGTATCACAGTATTATTGGCGGCGCTTGGCACGAGAAGCTGGGAGGCGGGTCCAAATGCTGCCTTCTAATTGGACAGCTTCCCTGAAGATAGACTGGCTATAGCGTCCTGCAACCCTACTTGTTTTGCTGACAGTCTGTTTTGTGCTTTTTTCAGTACTGAACATGCATTGACTACTGAGTGTCCCTTCCTAATTTAACCCCTTGTTTTCCTCTGGTCTTCCTTCCTTGTCTGCTTTCCTCGCCTTGCAATGAGTGTGTGTCATTCCTCTTGTTACCTCTCTACCATTGTTTCCCTGGTCTCCTTTTCCTTTATTTTTCTGTCCCCACCATCAAGGGCTGGTGAACATCGGGCTCTGGTTAGACGCAGTGGTCTGGTCAGTGGTTTCCCAACACTAATTATTAAATCATTTCAATTGCAAAAATATATCTTGTTCAACTTTGTAATGCCATATAATTATTATTGTTGATTTGCAAGGCTCAGCAATACTCCCTGGGACTGTAAAGTGGTGAAAGCAAGACTTATATAACACAGGTTATATGTAAATTTAACATGAATAGGTAGGGTAACGAGATCAAAAGAACTAATAGTATTACTCTAAAGCTTGCCATACACTAGGCGGATAATCAATCCCAGCAGGGGGTGGCCCAATAAACAGGATGGGGAAAGGTCCCGATAGCGGCACATTACACTTCCCCTGCTGGGATCAATAAACCTAGGAGAATCTTGCAGCTAGCATATTAACTGGCTCCAGTCTTCTCTGACTGGCTGGGTCTCCTGTCAATCTTGACAGGATACCCATGCAGTTAGCCTATTAGCTGGCTGCAAAAACTATTTTTGTGAATGACAAAGATAGTGTGAGAGGTTCTGCAGCACATAACCCTCTACAAGATGAAATTCATCCATGGAAATCTAGGTTGTGCAGTAGTGTCAGAGAAGAGAAGTGTTGGTTAAGCCTGTATTGGAGTAGGTGCCAAATTTTATGTGTAGTCCCCATACAGAGAAGTGTAAAAAAAAATAATAATCACGTACGGAAAGTGTGCGGGTGTCTGGATCCAGTCCATCATCTGTGTTTTTGTATAGAGTGATATTCCAAAAATGTTATGTCAATACCAACAAAATAAAACTTATTATTGTCTGGTCTTCACTAGAGCCCCTGATGGTGGGGATAGGCTGAGCTGTAGAAATGTAGCAGGTTGCAGATCCTGGCCGCCACTTCTGTCAAACACTGAAACAGCAACACCCAGAGATAGAATAAGGATGTAATTAACTCTGAACAAAGGGTAGGCATAAAGAGGAAATCCGCAGTGAAGGTGGAATAACACTGGGTAGGAAAGATGGAGAAAGCCTGAAAGAGAGAATCAACATCAACATTAAACAGAGACAAAGGCACTCATACTCAGAGCTCAGTCACACAGGGAATGGAAGAAAAAAAGAGGGAGAAGATACACAAGGAGAGACTAGGTGCAGGACTGGAACAGAGGCAAAGATAAAGGACGCAAGATACATGGAGAGACAATTTAATGGAATGGAATAGGACACTCAGAAATCACAGAGAAAATCACTAGAAACCAGAGCAGGAAAGTACAGGAGCTTTTACTTGTCTATAGTGGGCTACAAATCTAATTAAACCTGGCCCTTAGTTTAAATGGTTTTCTAGAATATAACACAACAATCTATTGCACAGCACGGTGGCCCAATGATTTGCACTGGTGTCTCACAGCGCTCACAGGCTTACTGTGCAGTTTGTATGTTTTCCCTCTGTCTGAATGGGTTTCCTTTCCCACACCCAAAACAGGCTGGTAGGTTAATTGTCTGCTGACTAAATTAAACTTGTCTGTGTGTGTGGGGCATGGCTTGGCTTCACGCGGGAGCAGTCGCAAGTTGGGTGAGCTCCGGGCCAAGCCATATAAAATATCCTTTTTATTGGCCAAAATTCGACCCCAGGACACCCACAAACAGACCTCTGCACCCCTGCTATTGGTCTGAGTGCGGGAGATCCCCCGTTCGGTGGCTGCGGTGGGTCGGACCTTCTCCTGGGTCCGCCGCGGCCTCCCCGTGTGGGAAGACACACCAGACCCCCTAATATCCCAGCATCTGGACCCACCTGAAGCCAGGAGTTTTTAGCAGGAGCGGAGACTGGAGGCGCTGGCTGCAGCGGATCGCCAGTGGAGCGAGACGACGGGGACGGGCACCGCAAGAAGACAGCAGTGACACGAGGGGCGGTGGTAGGCAGGTGCTTCAAGCAGGCCCCGGGACAGACAGGTGGGCGCACCGCGGAGGTGACCACCCGGTGGACGGGAGCTCCCTGGCAGCCACGGGGGCAAGTTCCCCGCTGGATCCCCTAGGCTGCAGACACTGGTGGGCAGTTTTATGCAGGAGGTGAGCGGCGGGTCCCCTCTGTAGGCGCCATCTCTAAAAGTACCTTGCATCCTCCCCCAGCTCCTGTAATCTGCACTCTCAGTCTGTGCTTGACAACCCTCCCAAACAGTTGAGAATTACTTGCAGGTCTCCCAGGGAATGTTCAGTCCAGTTTACCCCTGCAAAGTCCTCAGCACACTAGGAGTTTACTCACCCTATCTCCACATTGTCCAGCTGGCTTCCTACACAATACAAGACCAGAGAGTGTGAGAGAGAAGGAGCTCCATCTGCTGGACATAAAGTATATTACAGCTCCTTGTCCTGGACTGTAAATACCCACTCTTGGCCTGACCAACACAGGTGCCAAGCACTGACCTGTGGAGTCCCACCGTATACTGCGGACTATGTGTTAACCAGATGTAGCCACCCCATTTACCCCACCCTGCCGGGGGATGTGACCTAACCCCCCAGCCACCTCGGTTGCAGCTTATGTTCTAAAACTCACCTTATACCTACCTAATGGGGAAAGATCGACGACAGCAGTCAAGGAGAGACACTGGTCACGCAAAAGAGAACGCTTCTCAACCTGATCTTCGTCCATTTCTGCGTACCCCAGCAAGGCACACCGCTCCTTCTTCGTCTCCCCCTTCTCCGGCGACACAATCGGATCAGGAGGAAACTATGACTTCCGATGCAACGCAATCATCCCCGATTTTCTCTCAACTTAAGACGGAGATCAGCGAAATTCTGGCGCACGTCCGGGGTCTCCCCTCCAAGCAGGACCTTGTAGATTCGGAGCAAAGACTGCAAGACTCAATGCGCCAAGAGGTCACAAATCTGCAGAAAGACTTAACTCAGATGTCCGTACGGATTGATACGTTGGAGGCGGAGAGGGATGAGACGATGGATCAAGTGTCGACCCTGAAGGACCTAGTGACTCGCCAGACACATAGTCTTCAGGCATTATCCCTCAAAGTGGATGACCTGGACAATAGGGGACGTCGTAACAACTTGCGCACTCGGGGCCTCCCTGAAGATATTGCTCCTCAAGGCCTGATTGATGCACTAAATGACATATTTGGGGAAATCTTAGGCATGGATCCCAATTCACCGATAGAATTTGACAGGGCGCATAGAGCTCTAAAGCCTAAAGGCCCTCCCACGGAGAAACCTCGGGATGTCATCTGTCGCCTCCATTATTATACCCAAAAGGAAGAAATTCTTAGGCGGATCCGCGGCAAAGAAGACATCTCTTTCATGGGAAATACAATCCAAATATTCCAAGATCTATCATGGAAAACTCTCCAGCAACGTCGCCTCCTGAAACCAGTCACCGCAGAATTGTGTCGCCGTGATTTGAAATACAGGTGGGGCTTCCCCTTTGCTCTTCAAGTGCTGCAGAGCGGCAAACTCCACTCGCTTCGTACGCCGGAGGACCTACCCGGGTTCTGCCGTGAACTAAATTTGGGACAGATTGAAGTCCAGGACTGGCTTGATCCGGACCCCACCCCTGGAACGTCAACCCAGGAAACTCGAGCACCGAGGTGGCAGACGGTAGCCCGTGGTAAGGGCAAGTCCCCCGCTTCTTCAGCAATGGAAAACTCTTCGCCGCCTTGAGAGGATATGTGGCTCCAAAGGATGATTACAACAACAGGAGTCTTCACAGTGCGCCACTGGTGGTCTTATTGTTGGGAACAAGGAGCTCCACTCACTTTCATTGGGCCAGGTGATGTGAAATTGTCGGGACTATATTGGCCTGAATAACACTTGTGGGAAACAGGGCCCAAATTGGACTTACCTACCCTATTCGGACGACCTGGTGCGACGCTCTGCGAGACCTGGACCGGGTGTCTGACCTCTGCTGCCGCTTGAATGGACACTCCAAGGAACCGTAATGTTACAAGTGTAATGATTACTGTGTTTATGCTAATTATTCTTGATTTGAGCAGTGTTGAAGCAGGTTGACACAGAAATGTTTCTTACTCTTTGGGTAATGTGTGGTTATGTTTTAGGTAACTGTGATAACTAGTTTAGATATTGCCCGCGGGCACTGCTAGGCCGTTAGGGAGGAGCCTCTTTTTCTAACGATGTTCATGTATAGTTATAGTTGTTATGCCCACCATTTTTTTTATTTTTTTTTCTCTCCCTTTCACTTAATAGACATTGGTTGTAGTGCGAAATAGCCAGTGAGAGTCCGCTACGGCCCTGCTCTTCTGCTGATCCCTGGTTCCGTCATTGGAAACCCCCTTAGTGACTTCCATGTGTAGACATTAGGACTCTCGGCTCTATCCAGAGCATTTCCCTTTTAGGTGTTAGCGAGTTATGCTGTTTTGTTGTTTTGATGCATATGGTTCAATGTTATGTTGTATGTTGTACAAAGTACCAAATACTGACTATCCCTTCCTCCCCTTACATTCCCAAATTGGCTGGGTGACTACGGTCACTACTCCCGAGCTACTTTCCGGCAATGACTTTTAGTCCTTCCATAGTGTTTCCCCTTTCACGAGGGGTCCGCACTGGATGCGGAAATCTCTTCACCCTATACGGCCTAGCCGTATGCAGCTTTTCTTACGCTAACCTTAGCATACACACCTACCTTGCCCCCAACCGCCCCCTCCCCAAGTCTCATGCACCTATCCTTTCTCAGACCCAGAGTCTATCTCAATTATGGCGCGCACTTTATTATGACTTGACCCCACTTCTTGAGAGCCCCATATGCTTGCACTCACTAACTCTATCCCATCCATGACGCCACAACTGCTCACAATTATGTCCATAAACGCTAAAGGTCTCAATTTGCCCCAAAAACGATCTAACCTTTTGCATACGGCCAGGAAAGAGAAAGCAGATATTTTATTGGTCCAGGAGACACACTTTAAACACGGCGAAGCGACACCCAAGCTCTCCAATCACTATTTCCCTCACTCCTACCTGAGTAACAATCCTCATGGAAAATCTCTAGGGGTGCCCATTTTATTTTCCAAAACCCTTCCATTACAAGACATTAAAGTGCATCGACTGATAGAGGGCAGAACTATAATGGTTAGCGGAAAGGTGCATGGGTTCCCCTTCACCTGCCTCAATGTTTACGCCCCTAACCAGAATCAACCGGCTTTTTTCAAAGAGGTTCTCCACCAGTCCGATCACTTTGAGGGTATAACCATAGTGGGAGGGGATCTAAATTGGGCTTTTAACCCGTCATGCGATACTTCCACGGGGCGCTCCTCACACCCTGAAATGAAGCTTAGGTAGGTGCTTCTGCGATTGTCAGCTGGTCGATTCCTGGAGGACCCTGCACCCCACGGGTAGGGACTTTACTTTCTTCTCCCCGCCACACAACATATACACTCGCCTAGACTACTTGTTCATTAGCCATAGGCATTTACATCTCCTGCGTTCAGCTCAAATAGGTAGCATCACGTGGTCGGATCACGCACCGGTAACTCTCACATTAGCTCTCGCACGCGCTCAAGTCAAACAGTGAAACTGGCGACTCAATGAAAGCTTGCTCCGGGACCCTCTAGTTGGGGACCAGATTGATTCGGCCATTGGAGATTATGTACAGCATAATGACACGCCAGAGATCTCCCGTACTATTCTATGGGAAGCCCATAAGAGTGTTATCAGGGGTAGGTTTATACAGTTGGGGACACAGGCCAAGAAGCAGAGAACAGCACAGATTGACAGACTCCTCCTGCAGATCCGTGACCTGGAGGGGAAACATAAATCCTCACTTTCTGACTCAGGTTTTGTAGAGTTACAGGCAGCCAGGAAGGAACTTGCGTCTCTCCTCAACACCAAGATGGCAGCAGCGTACAGGCGCTGTCAAAATAAATTCTACAGGTGGGGGAACCGTCCGGGTAGGGTGCTAGCTAGAGCCTTAAAGTCCCAACGAGCGTACTCTTATATACACTCCGTTAAGAATGCTGCGGGACAGACATGTCACTTGACGGAAGACATAGCAGTGGCGTTCCAGGAATACTACACACAGCTATACAACCTCCGCCCTAAACTGCCCCCGTCAGCTGAACAGGCTAGGAAACTTGCGATACGAGCGTACTTGGAAAAAATCCTCCATTGATTGCTATTTGTCTCGACCATACCTGGGTACTGCTCTGCATCTTTGCATCTTTCAGTGGCTATATATCTAATGTTTGATAGTTTGTTTTGAGAAATCTTTGCTTGTATGTGTAAACCCATCTTCTTTTAGAACAATCCACTGTTATTTGTAAAAGGTATGAAAAAGTATCTGGGAACTGTAGAAGACGCTAAAATGGGCAAAACCCGTAACACCCAACACACGACTAACTCGGCCAAGGTTAACCCACCATCTCCAAAGTCACGTGACACCTCCTTCAGCTCCCAAAGCCCTCCAGTAGAAACTGCTACTACTCCTTCGGTAGCGGAGACAGCAAGGGAGCTATCCAGTCATTTATTTCCGCTCTTAGAGCAAAAATTATTACCAGCTCTAGATACCAGATTTGAGGCATTACAATCTAGCATAACCTCCGCAATAGCTACCATGGAATCTAACTCAAAAAGAATTGTGACTTTAGAACAAAGAGTCAGTGATATAGACGATACCCAGATCACTTTGAAAAATGCGGCTCTTGCACAAAATAAGCGGTTTAGGGAGCTGGAGGACAAGTTAGATTACTTGGAGAATAGGAGTCGGAGAAATAATCTCCGTTTCCTAGGTATCTCAGAATCTGTAAAGAATTCGGAATTGATTGATTTTCTACAGACTAAGCTGATAGAGGCTTTGGGGCTGGCACCTTTGGCGCAACCTGTGGTTATTGAGAGAGCCCATAGGTTGGGGCCAGAATGGAAAAATGGAGGGGACAGACCTAGGGCGGTAATCGCTAAATTTTTTAATTACAGAGATAAGGAAACAATTATGCGAGCTTACCGGAATATTAAAGACTTTAAAATTGACACATGTAAAATATTAATATTCCGCGACAGGGGTGCCCTCTGTCTCCGCTCCTCTTCGTTCTATGTATGGAGGCATTAGCAAGGGCGATTAGGATGAATCCTGACATATATGGGATACAGGTGGGCAAAGAGGAGTATAAGTTGGCTCTCTTTGCGGATGACCTTCTTGCAACCCTCTCAAATCCGGTGGTCGCACTGCCAAACATAGTTGAGGAGTTTCGCCTCTTTGGGGAGCTTACCAATTTTAAAATTAACTACTCAATATCTGTGGCTCTGAACTTGACCAGTGGCCCCGAGCCAGTAGAAAGCTTACGGAGCGCCTTCACATTTAGGTGGCACGATTCGCACATACAGTACCTGGGGGTGATGATCTCCTCCCATAGCGAATCAATCTTCTCTTTAAATTTTGTCCCGCTACTTCATAAATTGCAGGCGGAGTTGCGCCGTTGGTCGGCCGGCTTGTTCTCTTGGGTTGGCAGGATTAGTATCATCAAAATGATGGCTCTCCCTAAGATCTTGTACTACCTGCAAACCCTTCCAATCCAGATCCCCAACCAGTGGTTCACTGATGTCCAGAATATGATTAGGAACTTCATCTGGAATGGTCGGAGGCCTAGACTTAAGCTAGAAACGCTGAGTCTAGAAAAACAAGATGGGGGGCTCCAGCTCCCTAACATTAAATTGTATCATCAGGCCTCCATACTAAATAGAATACTGGACTGGTCCATAAGCCCGGCTTCAAAGCAATGGATAGCCATAGAGTCAGAGTCATTGGGTCTCCCAGCTGCAATCGCCCCATGAATAACCCCTTTACCAAGACCGGACCATCCTACGATAGCCCCAACATTGAGGGCCTGGAGCAAACTAAGAGAGTTGCCGGGTGTTGCCCCTTCCCCATCTTCGTTACAATCATTCATCTTAAACCCACAATTTGCACCGGGACTGGCCCCATCTGCATTAAGCTCGTGGCGGTCCGCGGGGCTGTTCAGGATCGGCCAGCTGGCTCAGGGTGGCAATATTTGCACCTTTGCTTCTTTGCAAGAGACATATACACTACCGCACTCTGAGTTCTGGGTTTACCTGCAACTTCGACATTTCATACAAAGCCCGACGTGTCGCTCAGCTCTTTCCCGCCCCAAATCCCCTTTTGAATTATTATGCCAGTCTACAGAACGGCCACCACATACAATCTCACGACTTTATAAACACCTCCTGAAAGAGACCATACCCACGCCGCCGTCGTTCACACAGGTATGGGAACAGGACCTTCAGCAATCTATCGAACCACAGCAGTGGAGGGAAATTTTTCAACGCTCCCTGACCTGTATCGGTACCACCGACTCGAGCGAACGGAATTACAAGCTCTTGAGTAGGTGGTATCGCTGCCCTGTAACACTGTCAAAAATGTACCCGACCCTGGGCGATCTGTGCTGGAGATGCGGGGCAGAGAGGGGGACTCTTTATCATATCTGGTGGGAGTGTGCGACTTTGCGGGGTTTCTGGGGCTCGGTGATCGGACTGGCGGAAACAATTGTGAGGCAGCCAGTCCCCAATGACCCCCTATTCTGGCTCTTAAATTGGTCTCCGGCGCCACTCTCCTCTTTTAAAGGGTCGCTGCTGAGCTTTCTAAATCTGGCAGCTAAGGCAGTGATCCCCTCCCTATGGCGCTCCTCCTCCCCTCCCACAATACGCAGTTGGTTCCAAAAAGTTGACTTCTATGCCTCCATGGATGAGCTCCAATCTGACATTGACCAAACCTATGAGAAACATAGGGACACTTGGTTTGATTGGCTCGAATTCAAATCCGGGGAGGCATACAAGGCAATAATGCGTAACCACTAAGACTAGCAACATTCCTCAAATCTTTAGCAAACCCTGACATAACGATCACAGACTGGCCAAGATAGACTGGGACAACTGATAGGTGAGCACACGATATTAGCCAATTATGGATTCCCTTATTATTGAGATACACTGTTTCAACGTCATCTCGAGTGCAGAACATCATTAGTGTTTACAGAAAACACAGTAAAGACATAGGTCTACAACTCTGGGTTCTGAGACTACCCCCCTCCCCCACCCCTAATTCCTTCCTACCCCACTAGCAAAAAATGTTTTAACAACCTTGGGGCTACTCAAGAGATTTACATGGAAAGGGTTCCCGCAATGTGAATAGAATTTAGTTCCCTGATATTGTATTTTGCCTATTTCTTTTCCATGTCAATTGCTATGTAATACTTGTACCGATACAGATGTCTTATCTGCTGATGTGTACAATTACCTGATGTTGTTATACTTCAATAAAAACATATAAAACAAAAAACATATAGGACCGGATACACCAAAGAAGCAGTCACTTCTTAGGTGCGTATCTTTAGTAAAGGACTTACTACGCATGTGTAGTCAGTCCTTTACGCAATCTACGTACCAGTTTGGTACGTAGATTGCCTCCGTGTAGTCTTTAAAGACTGCATGGAGTATTTTAGGTAAAAAGAGGCGGCATAAATATAAGTTAGCAAGTGTAAGAGCCCATCTCAAGGATAAGTAGCAACTTATTGGTACAAGTCAACTACGCATAAATGAGGCCAACAGCTCCCTACAAGCGGAACCTACCTTGCAAGAATATCTCAGGGTAACTCCAACCAGCAGCTTAGGAACATCAATAATACACAAACAAGTACCGAACAAGGGAGGAAAGCAAAGAAACACAATAAAAGAATGCCAGGTACAGATATAATAGAATAATGCCAAACAGATCTCAACAGCGGAGGAGAGATTCACCTCTCGGATCAAGAGGAACGTGATCAATTATTTTACATCTAAGATCGGCCAGTGCATGGTGTTTAACAGCAAAATGTCAGGCTACTGGTTGCTCAGAGCCTCCACAAGTAAGTGCAGCACGAATTGCTGATCTGTGTAAATGTAAGTGTTCTTTAAACATACATCTTGTTTTCCCCGCATATTCTGAGTAGGTATACCACAAACCTTGATGTGCACGTTAATACATGTCTTATGTGAAAGATCTTGCCTGAATGAGGATGTGAAAAGGTCCAGCCAGGCTCCATGTGCCTGCACATGATGCAATTCGGGCACCTGTAGCAACCTGGTTTCTTGGTAAGAAAGGTAGTGGGAAAAGTTTTCACGTTAGAAATGTCAGTTTTCATCAGTATATCAGTATCAGTATATTCTTGAGGTTACGACCCCTCTCTTAGCGTGGCATTATTTTTAGAGAGTTGAGAGCTGGTAGAGATTTGTCGCTTTCAATGATTGGCCATAATGTCCTTGTCACTTTGTTGACACAAGCACTGGCTCTGTTAAATTTGGTTACCCAAGGTAACACCTTCTTAGTTACTTTTGTCTTTCCTTGAATCAATAATTGTTCTCTAGGAATCTGTAGAGCTTTCAGCCTCGCCTGAGAAAGTATCGATGGGTGGTAGCCTCTTTGGAGAAACTTCAGTTCCATTTTGTCCAATTGGGTGTCCCGTAAAGACAGGTCGCTGTTAATCCTGCAAACCCGCAAAAATTGAGAAAATGGCAGGCCCCTTTTAAGAGAAGGGGGATGATGGCTGGTAGCTACCAACAGTGTATTCCTGTCGGTAGGTTTCTCATATATCGACATGTGAAAGCACCCTCCACGGAGTTCAATATTGACATCAAGATAATGTATCAAATTAGTATTGCTTTCAAAGGTGAATTTAATGAAGTTGTGTAGTTGGTTCACTTCTGCCATGAAGTCTCTGAAAGCCCCCTCTGGTCCGTCCCACAGCAGCAAAATGTCATCAATATAGCGAATATACCAAATCAACTTGTTTTTATATTTTGGGTTGTCAATGAAAAGGGACTGTTCCACCACATACATGTAGCAATTAGCGAAAGAAGGTGCCACAGGCGAGCCCATGGCACAACCAGCAATTTGAAGATAAAATACGCCATCAAACATAAAGTAGTTATAGCGTAAAGTGAAATCCAGCAATTTCAAAAAGAAGCTGATCTCTGGTCCAACGTATAGCGGATTATTTGTAATCAAATCCCTAACTGTTTCAATACCTGGAGAGTGTGGAATGCTCGTGTACAATGACATGACATCCACAGTACATATAAGAGGGAAATTGCCCTCCAACCTGATCTCCCGTAATTTGCATAATAGATCACCAGAGTCTTTTAGAAAAGTAGGCAAAGCCTGTATGCATGGTTGCAGGAATGAGTCCAGGAAAGTAGATATCGGGTGTGTTAGTGAGCCCCTCGCAGAGATGATCGGTCGACCCGGCGGCTTTAGGGGATCCTTGTGCAACTTCGGTAAAGTATAAATGATCGGAGATTTAGGGAACTTAGTTTTCAAAGAAAGCGCCACTCGTTCAGGGATGTATTTGGAGGAAATGGCCTCATCTAAAATGCTATCCAGAGTTTTCTTGAACTCTGCGGTAGGATCACTTGTAAGTCGCCTGTAGGTGGTTGTATCACTCAGTTGCCTCTATCTCCTGTTCGTAATCAGTCAAGCTTTGGATCACGATGGCACCGCCCTTATCTGCGGGGCGAATGATGATGTCCTTGTATGTAGACAAATTCTTCAAAGCCCTGCGTTCAGCTGGTGAGATATTCTGCCCCATGTTGGGCATCGAATTTTCTGCTTTAAAAACTGTCATCCAATAAGCGATTAAAGCACTTAGGGGCTGATTCAGAGATGCGATTGCGAAAAGATCGCAAATATACGCTCCTTAGCTAAGATCTTAGCAGGTTCCAGCCCACTGCAAAACCAGACACTCCCCTTGCAAACCGCGGTGGATCTTAAACTTAGAATACCATTGAATTGCCTTAACTATACGCTGTCATTTGGGATCTTAACTGACGTGGGAGCGTTCATTTAAGATCCTAAGTGTCAGTCCTCGCCCACTTTCCCTCATTTCCCTGCCTCCCCCCGCCCATTTCCATGCAAATCCTTAAGATCTTAAAGATTCGCTGCACTAAAGATCTTAAGTGCTTGCGTGCGATTCAGACCTACGATCTTAGCGAATTTACGCTCCTAAGCGCTACGTACATGGCGTTGCACTATTACTACGCATGCGCAGTTTTGCGAATTTTCTAGGATCTTAAATATACGCACCTAAGTGCCGTGGAAATCGCATCTCTGAATCAGGCCCTTAATTGATACATTATGTGTTTGAGGGTCAAATTGAGATTTGTACTTAAACATACTGTATTGGTCTGGTGGAAGTGACTCCAGAGGTATCTTATTTTGAAAATGTTCTTTAAGTTTCATGTTGCGTTGTAGTCTGTAATGATCTATTTTCCATCTGAAGTGATCAAAAGGTATTGATGGTACAAACGACAAACCTTTGCGTGATATGGACATCTCGGCCTCAGAAAATTGTCTATGAGACAGGTTAGATACTAATTCAGCTGTGCCCTAGAGCGAGACCAGGTATTCAATTCTGTGGCACTGGCCACCTCTCCTCGTCCGGTACCTCTTTTTCTGTTTCTGCCTCTTGTACCTAGAGGCGGTTTGGCTAAAAAAGGCTGTCTTTGCATACCCAAAGACACTTCCCCCTCAGATTGTGCGGTGCTCTCCTCGCTTGAAGTTTCCACCAAATCAGACTGGGCTCTTGGACCCTTTCGTCTGTTAAAGGGTTTTCGTCGGTTCTGGGACTCTGTACCTGATAACCACGTATATACGCAATTTTCCTCGTAGTCACGGGTAATCTTAGAGAGGTTGTCCTTTTTAAACTTGATCAAATTTTCCCTGTATGTGTCAATCTGCGTTTGCAGCTTGCTATACCAGTCTGTGGAAGTATCAGTCCTGAGCGTTACACTATGTAGTGATTCAAAAACTTAAATATGTGATCTTGTATGGGTCAGGGTTTTACCTGCTTCCTCTATTACTAAGAGTATTAAGTCCATAGAACATTTATTTAGGATGGCCACCCACCTCCTACAGAAATCCGGATTATAGCATCCAATCGTGGGAATTTTTTTAATTCTGAAACCACGTGGAATTAATTTCCGTCTATAGTAATCAGATAAGGTGACCCTGTATAAGTTAAGGTCAATTTCTTTCTTACAATATTTCAAAATTTCATGAAAAAGATCTAGGTTAGAGTCCCTAGAAACCACCGTTGAAAGTGGGTCCTTAAATAAGATGGCTTCTGCCTCAGCGTCAGAAAAAGACAATATTTCGCCTCTGGGTAAAATAACTTGTGCCAAGCCCTGATTATTCTCATCAGCAGCTGACATCATTCAAAGGAACTGGGTACCCTACACCAGTAAATATGAGCAAAGTCCACTGGAAGCACTCAAACAACAGGAAAACATACAAAACTTGCTGCGGTGCTCACAGGGATGATAAGATAAAAGTCAAAGTATAAGTGTCACTCACAGACCAATACAGCAGTTTCCATCTTTATTCCAACGTTTCATTGGGCAACTGCCTCTTTCATCAGGGACATACATGAATGCAATCAGTGAACAGAGACAATATATACATTAGTGCAGAAAACAAACCTACTTACCCCACCAATGTGCAGCCCCCGTTACCGAACGTGCCGCGCTACAGAACCCAGGAAACTTCAGAGACAGTCGCATGCACCCCACTACGAACTGTCTGTCAGAATCACCCAGGCAACAAAAGTAAAGGCAACTTCAATAAAGTATAAATGATTGGAGATTTAGGGAACTTAGTTTTCATAGAAAGCGCCACTCGTTCAGGGATGTATTTGGAGGAAATGGCCTCATCTAAAATGCTATCCAGAGTTTTCTTAAACTCTGCGTTAGGATCACTTGTAAGTCACCTGTAGGTGGTTGTATCACTCAGTTGCCTCTTTATCTCCTGTTCGTAATCAGTCAAGCTTTGGATCACAATGGCATCGC
>WWET01004988.1:89725-108234 GCA_011038615.1 Limnodynastes dumerilii
CAGTCATTTCTTACTCACTTACCATCTTGTATCTTGGGTGGATCTGGGTTATTTTAGTCTGTTTTTATCTGGACCTGTGAGTCCCTTATCTGTGTTGTGTGTCCTTGTCTGTAACTTGTCCATCTTATTTTCAATATCAGTATTACCCATATCCCATCACTGGTCAGCAGGGGCTGCGACCTGCTGGGTGTCCTGCTGCTCAAATCTGTCCTCACCATCAAAAACCAGGCCACAGTTAGACTCTGCGCTTTGTGTGGTGGGTACATAACAGTGAGCAGGATTTAATTACCATATGGCAAATAGTCTCATGTTACAGTAGTCCAGATGATGGAAAGACAAAAACCTGTCCCACTGGTCGGTTTTATGTCACTCAACTCCTGTACTGCCTCTCGCTTCACTTTGTTAGTTCTCCAGTTGAATATGCAATAAAGTTTGTTATTTTAAATAGAGTTGTCTATATTTGTATCATAAGTTAACTACTAATATCACTGTTGGCTATTGTAGATAAGCTCTGCAGAACTTGGTGTTTAGGTAATAGTCCTTAACGTGTTTCTCCTGGAATCCTCCAGGTATCATAAGTAAATGAGGTGTATTATTCTCCTTTATTTAAACTTGTGGGGTAATATCTCATTATCTCTCAGCTGATTTACTTGCAGCTGAGGTTATTACCTAATTCCTTTCATTCAAACATATATAACAAATAGACCATTATAAAATATTATCTAAAGAGTATTTTCAGTGAAAGCTGTAGTCTTAACCGCCTTGCTTCTGTTATGCCGTGCTGCAGAGTTCTCCCCTCTTGCTCTCTTTAGGCTCTTACCTTGCCCTCGCTCCCTGAAGTCCTCCCCTCGGTGCAGCTGCAGTCCTCTCCAGTCCTGGACTCTCCTCACCACTTAGACGTCTGTTCCCTGGCTTCCGGGAGGCTTCTGGCGCTCTGCGTCCGCGTTGCCAGGGCAACACAGGCGCTCTTTCCTAATCTCCGTCGGCTTGAATCTGCTGCCTTCCCTGGTTGACGTGGTAACCCTGTTCCTTCCATTGGCGCGCTCTGCAACAGATGATTGGCCAGCTGACCTTTAAATAGCTTCCAACACCAGTAGCAGGTGCTGGTTATAGTTTCTTTTAGTCTCTGTGCCAGTTATCTTGCTTCTCTTGCCTTGTGCTATTTTCTCTGAGTTATTGAGTGTCCCAGTTTTGTCCTTTGCCCAGTACCTAGCCTCATACCTCTGTGTCTCCATTACCTACTCTCCCTCCTTGTTGTTCATTCTCTGCTTGTACTTTCCTTGCCTCTCCTGTCTGACTGTTCATGTTAACCCCTTAGGGGGTTTCCGCAGTTTGCTAGTGTGAGTGTTTGCCCCGGTTTGTTTAGTGAGTCCTGTCTGTCCCGTCAACCCCATCTTGTCCTTAGAGTCCGTTCTGTGTTTTCTGTATTGTTTGTTCCGGTGTAGTTCCTTCTAACCGGCCCAGTTCCCACTACTATATTCCTTCTGTCTTATCTGTTCTTCTCACAAGTTCTTCCAATTCCTCTTACGGGTTTTAACTTAGGGTGCGTATCCCGACGAGTCCTACCAGCTCCAGTCTATCCCCACCATCAGGGGCCCTAGCGAAAACTCAGACAGACATCAGGCTCTACAAACTGGTGAGTTACCCGCTCTTACTTTCTGGTTCCCTGTCGGGGTAAACCAGCTGTACCATAACAGCTTCCAATCGTGATCCCTTGAATATCCTTCCAATCCTGTAGCGTCCAACAATTAAAGTGTCTAATACCTATGGGTCCAGATTTACACCCCTGGACGTAATGCACATACGTCCTTAAATTACCAATAATACAGCCTTTATTTGTTTTAATTTTGTTGATTATGGCTTACAGCTTATGAAAACCCCAAAATCAAAATCTCGCAAAATTAGAATATTACATGAAATCAATAAAAAAAAGGTTTTCAAATACATAAATGTTAGGCCTCTGAAAAGAATAATCATGCATATGTACTCAGTACTTGGTATGGGCCCCTTTTGCATGAATTACTGCCTCAATGCGGCATGGCATGGATGCTATCAGCCTGTGACACTGCTGAGGTGTTATTGAAAACCAAGTTGCTTCAATAGCTGCCTTCAACTCCTCTACATTGTTCGGTCTCTCATCTTTCTCTTGGCAATGCCCCATAGATTTTCATTGGGGTTCAGGTCTGTCAAGTTTTCTGGCCAATCCAGCATAGTAATCCCACGGTCATTGAACCAGGTTTTGGTTCCTTTGGCAGTGTGTGCAGGTGCCAAGTCCTGCTGGAAAATGTAGTCACCATCTCCATAAAGCTTGTCTGCTAAAAGAAGCATGAAGTGCTCTAAAATGTCCTGGTAGACTTAATAAAGCACAGTGGACCAACACCAGCAGATGGAATGGCTTTCCAAATCAACACAGACTGTGGAAACTTTACACTGGACTTCAAGCATCTTGGATTGTGTGCCTCTCCATTCTTCCTCCAGACTCTGGGACCTTGGTTTCCAAATGAGATGCAAAATTTGCTCTCATCAGAAAAGAGGACTTTGGACCACTGAGCAAGCAGACCAGTTCTTCATCTCTTTAGCCCAGGTAAGACGCTTACAAGTGGAATATGACATTTGAAGCCCATGTCCAGGATCCGTCTGTGTGTGGTGGCTCTTGATGCACTTCTAGCTTCAGTCCACTCCTTGTGCAGCTCCCCACACTTTTGAATGGACTTTTCCTGACAATCCTCTCCAGGCTGCGTCATCCCTGCTGCTTGTGCACCTTTTTCTTCCACACTTTGCCCTTCCACTTAACTTTCTAGTAATGTGCTTTGATACAGCACTTTGAGAACATCCAACTTCTTTTGCAATTTCCTTTTGAGGCTTTCCCTCCTTGTGGAGGGTGTCAATGATGCTTTTCTGCACAACTGTCAGGTCAGCAGTGATTGTGAATTCCACTGATCCAGACTGAGAGACCATTTAGAGGCTCAGGAACCCTTTGAAGGTGCTGGAATTAATTTGTTGGTTAGAGTGTGACACTTTGAGCCTACAATATTGAACCTTTTCACATTATTCTAATTTTGTGAGATTATGATTTTGGGGTTTTCATAAACTGTAAGACATAATCAAGAAATATTGGCTTGAAATATCACACTTTGCATGTAATGAGTCTATATAATATATTAGTTTCACCTTTTAAGCTGAATTACTGAAATAAATTAACTTTTGCACAATATTCTAATTTTTTGAGTTTCACCTGTAGCTACTATGCATGCATAGTAACTATTTTACAATAGAAAGGCAATGAGAAAGGCAAGTCAGATGCTTGGTTGCATAGGGAGAGGAATTAGTAGCAGAAAGAGAGAAGTAGTGATGCCCCTTTATAAATCATTGGTTTGTACGCCCTTACCTAGAATACTGTGTTCAGTTCTGGAGGCCATATCTACAGAAAGACATAAATACATTAGAGACTGTGCAAAGAAGAGCAACTAAAATGGTCCATGGCCTTTGTAATAAATCATACCAAGAAAGGTTAGGGGAACTAAACATGTATAGCTTGGAGCAGAGAAGAGAGAGGGGGGACATGATAGCAGCTTTCAAATACATCAAGGATTGTGACCAACTAGAGGAGGATACAATTTTTCAAAAGAAAAGGTGTAATAGAACATGAGGGCATGGATATAAACTGGAGGGGGGTAGATTCAAAGGCAATGTGCGGAAAAATTACTTCACTGAAAGGGTGATAGATAAGTGGAATATTCTCCCATCTGAGGTGGTTGAGGCCAATACAGTAGAACAATTTAAACATGCTTGGGATAAATATAAGGGTATCCTAAATTGTAAACCAATGTAACGCTGAGCGTTAGCACGCTCAGCGCTACATCGTAGCTCTGGATCAGGCCCAAGGATCCTACCTTTACATTCCTACACTGCCCCCACGTAAAATGAGAGCAAGGCGGAAATGTGGATTGTACATAAGGGCTGAAGCCAACCCTTACTGTGCTAGTTACATCCCCCCCGCCCACAGACCGGAAGTGCTTCCGCCTCCTGCTCTGTACCGCCCCATGTGGTCGGAATACTTACCAGGTACTGGATCCAGAATTCCATCCTGGTACGATCATAGCGATCAGAATATACCTCCTTAGCGTACATCAGGATCTGGTTCTACGTTAGTAACATATCCTCAAGCAGGGCTGCTGCTAGGTCTCTGGGCACCCTAGGCAAAGCTTCGTCGTCGCCCGCCCCCTTCAAATGCCAACCACCCTTTGCGTTGTTTACTTGTGCTGCTTCAAATGCACAGGGGATGAACCAAGTTACGACTTCTATGCATAAGTGGCGGCTCAGGGAATCCCCTGCAGAGTCGCTTGCTTTACCTGCTCAGCTGTCATGTCCAAGGAAATAGGTAAAGTAAGTGCCTCATCAGGGGATTAGGTGAGCTGTGCTTGTGGCTTCCACACTGAGTCTCTGAGCACCTCCAGGTCAACTCTGCAAGCCTGATGCCCTAAGAAGCTGCCTAAATATGCCTAATGATAGCACTCTGCCTGCTCTCAGACCTCCAAGCCACGTCTTTACTTCACTAGTCCCATTTTTTAGAATAAAGCTTAGCAAATTTCTCATAGTTTTCCCCGTCTGTACTTCTGGTTATTTGGGTGTTTATGTTGGCGTGAGGTCTATGCCTCAACGAGGCTGGCAACAGGCAATCCGAGATGGTTTTATCATTTTTATAATAATCATAAAGCAGGTAACTGTATAGGGAGGCAGGGATAAGTCTAGCAGCCGTCGAGGGTGAGGTTTCCATCCCCCGTGCCTCTCTGTTTCACATTGAATCATTGGATGGTAAATATAATAAATTCAGAATTATAAACATATCAGTGAAGCTGGCAGTGTTGTTTTTGCACGCAGACCGTGCTCGCTTTTCCATAGGGCTAGTGGGATTTCCAGATGCCCTGCCTGGGGGCAAATGCCCCATCTGCACCATATTTTGTTTCAACGCTGGAGAGCGGCCCAAGATGAGAAGCATTGCCCAGAATAATCCAATCCAAACTAATGTTAAGTCGTTAAAGTCTGAAAACCACAATCCTGAAACATTACATATTTAGGTATTTAGTGTGACTGCCATGGATATTGTTTTCAAGTTACGAGACCACATCTGTCGTAACTTTTCTACCATAAATAGTATGTGGAGCCTAGAGCAATAGGAATGTACCCTTTGTTAATCTGTGTACTGAGCTCCCACCTAAACTGTATACACTTTTCAGAGGCTTCTGCAACAGATGCCTTAGAGTAGATTCATTAACCTTCCTTCTGCCAGGCTGCTGGTGATTATGTTAAAAAGTGCAAGTAAAGTGGCAGGCTTATGTATTCAGGTGTGAGGCAGTTGTCTGGCTACAGAGCTTCTAGACTTGCAATTAAGACTCTTTGCCAACTTTTGCAAATGGATATTAAGGAGATTGCAATAGCATCATCAAGGTGCTGCAACAAAGAGGTGTGTGTGTCTTGCATCACCAAAGGGGTGTGCCCTGTACCACCGAAGGGGTGTGTCCTTCGAATAGCCCCACCCATGTATGTGTAACGGCCTGCCAGGAAAACTATTTCTCACTGAAAATGTCAGCATCAGTATTTATTGATTGTTAAATGGTCAGTGTATAAATACTGTTAGTATAATTGGACCTTACACAGCAATAGCACAGCCTTAAGCCATACAAGCGGATCAGCGGTCTGTCCGACTACTGATCCACTCATAAGTACCCTAATCCCTGCCCAAATACGCAATTTAAAAGCAAAGCCCCTTTCCTCGTAACTCCTATCGCAAGGAACTAAGGGCCTGATTCAGAGGCTGAAAATAAGAACTTCAAGTTACACCTGGGCAAAACCATGTTGATTTCAAGGGGAGTCAAGTTAATTTTATTCTATGCATGCAGGGAGATTGCTTTGCTTTTACTTATTGCACACAGATACCTGATCAGCTTCACTTTTAAACTGCTAATTAGACTTGAGCTGGGAAACATCACCTTTTAACTATAATACTGTTGCAACAAATGAAATTTGACTCCTCTGAAATCAACATGTTTTAGCCCAGGTGTAACTTTAAGTTCTTATTTTCAGCCTCTGAATCAGGCCCGATAAGCCTCAGCCACATACATCTGGCAACCGCAGCCTGTCCTCCTTAATAAATATTAGTGTCCCACAATCCATGCTTGTCTGGGGCCACACCCTCCACCCAAAGAAAAGAAAAAAACAGCCCACCCCAGTATGTAACTTCTTCTAACACTTAGCCATAACTTAACCCTAACTTATCTGTAAACTTTATCCTAACCTATATAAACCTTAAATTTAACAATACAACCGCAGAAAAACAAACAAATGGAAGCGCTTGGCGTATGATAATAAATTAAGCATAAGAAAAATCATAACAATTAAATAAAATATACAAAGAGAAGGAACTCTCAGTAAAAATATGCATGGACAAGTGAATTAAAATCATACATAAAAATGCATCACCAAACATAAAATAGCCTAATCACTAGGAAAAGGTTATAACTTCTCCATTAAAGACTTCTGGATTTAAATTAGTCTCTTCACTAATGAAAAGATTTTAAATAGAAAATGATCCTTAATCAGAGTTTCTCTTGATTAAATCTCAGGATATAAAAGAAATTACAGTCTTAGTCCAAACTTGTTGTGTATGCCGGCCGGCAGCCGTTTTGCTAAGATTGTATCAGTTGGATTAGTTACTATCAGCTGTATTAATAAATGTGTTATATTTATGATACTTATTTTTAGAAATTTAAGCCCTAAGAGATTAGGGGAATCCAAATGTTTGTAATCAAGCACACCTGTGAATTTAATGGCCAGCCTATATAACCTTGTCAATGGGGATAATGAAACACTCTCTCTGATGAAACACATAAGAAACTATTTATTATTGAGAAGGAGCTTTCTGTTTGCTGCTGCTTTGAAATTCTAACATTATGCATCAAAAACTTCTTTATATGGATTTTAGGCTATTTACCGCTAGTTAGTGCATCCCTGTGACAGTGCTTACAGCGTTGGAGACCTTTGGGAAATTCATCCCATAGAAGGCTTAGGCTGCACATATACTAAAGGCTTGGCAAACGTGTTTACTGTTTCCTTGGCTGATCCATGAGGCAGCTGCTTTTATTTATGCCTACTAATGATCTGGGGCCAGATTCAGAAGGTCTGGTAGACTGCAAGGCAGAGGGGAGTTAACTCTCCTGTCATTCCCCCCTCTGGTGCAGAGTTTGCAGCAGTTACACTGCCATAAGCCTGACTTAAGTGTCCCTTAAAACCAACCCCCCCCCATGCCCACCTTATAGAGTTTGGGAGGTGGAGGAAATGGGTCAGTGCAATGGTTGGATCTCCTAGCGTACGATACAAAAAAAAGTTCCGTACACCCGGAGAGCCACATTGCAACATCTGGCAAGTGCATGTACCGAGGCTCGCATAAGTAAGCCTAACATACGGGTTCTGAATCTGGCCCCTGGTGTTAAACGCTGTATCAAGGGACCCTAATTCTTCCAGCATTGGAGACCTAAGGGGACTTTGCGCCATCGAAGGCTAAAGCTGTATATCTACCACGGGTTTGTGCCTTGTTGTGGAACGCTGGTCTTACTGGCTGGGTAATTATTTTATTGAAAAGTCATCACTATCTTAAATAATTTGGGCTGACTGCATATGAGGATTATATGCTTTATATTTATTTAGCTGCAAAAAATATCCATGCCATTTTACTATCTGATAGCAACTTATCCAACACAATCCTAGAAAAATGGCACATCACACATTACAAGATTGAACTAAGATTGTGATTTCTGTTATATCCTGAGATTTAATCAACAGATAAACTTAAATTAATAATAATTTTATCTTTGATATATTTCAATTAATGATGAGCCTAATAAATCTGGGAGGCTTTAATTCACATTTAGAGAATGTATAACATTTTCCTAGTAATTAGACTATTTGATATTTGCTGAGGCATTTTTATGTATAATTATAATTCTCATGTCCATGCAAGTTTTAATTGAGAGTTTCTTCCTTTGCATATTTTATTTTATTTTATTTCATTTTAATGTTTATCCCTGATGCATATTTAAAATTATAATTTTTTATTTTTTTTTATACAATAAGTGTGCCAACCCCTGGTGCCATCATGAATTGTTTAGAAATAAGGTTAAAATAAATTAAAGCAGTGAGATATCCCACAATCAAAAATGCTTTTTAAGCAGAGCTGTCAAGGCAATAGTGTGTTATTTACTATAATTAATGTGACCTTTGCTACCTCTGGTGACTGTAAAAATCATGCCAAAAATAATAAATGACGAAGCCAGCAATCATTGCAATAGGTAGGTTTGCTGGAATACTCATTTTATTGTGTATATGAATGCCCAACTAGAGTTAGCATCCTCATAACTGGTGTGGTTTTCATCACCCAGAGCTTTGTTGCTCTGCTTTTATAAAGAGGGGTAAGCTCATATATCCCATCACAAGGCACTAAAGCAATGATACGTGAAAAAGTAACCCAGCGCAATGCTCAGTTATCTTTACTTCTAGCTGGTAGCAAAAAAATATATATGTATTCTGAAAGAAATAAAGACAACACTAGCATTAAGATAAGCAAAGCAAAATTGAACTTGTCAACCAGAAAGGTGGCCCCATTGAAAAAGTACCAATTTATAAATTAATGAAAAATATTAGTATTTCAGAAATGAGAGAGCAGGGTTGTCGACTTTTTAGAGCTTCCCTCTGGGAGAACCTGGAGGAAAGCCATGGATTTCTGCAAGGGGGTGGGGCTTAATGATGCAATTTATGCAAATTGCATCATTAAGCCCCACCCTCTGTCAATCACTCCTGTACTCTCCAGTATTTCAGGGGATTTCATGACATCATCAAGCCCCGCATATCCCTAGTAACTCTAGGGATTACAGTAATAATTGATGACTGGTGGGGCTTGCGGGAGCTTTGCCAGCTCTCCCAAGATACCGGGAGACCTGCCCAAATTTCGGGAGTCTCCCGGATATTCCGGGAGAGTCGGCAACCCTGAGATAGAGTAGTAAATCCAAGATAATGGCTTTTTCAACCTATCTCACCATCTTATTCTGCCCCAATGAGTGACAAAACCGTGTACCCATTTCTTGCAAGACAGTGGAAGGCAAACAACAAGCAATTAATGGTAAACCTCACCCTTTTAGTAGTGGCTCATTGTAGTAGCTTGCATCCTCGTGAAACCGCTTGTAAACTTAAGTGAGTTTGAAACAGAATCAGGTGATTATTTTCTCTCTGTCTAAAGTATATCTACCTGAGTGTGAATCTGATTGTATATATACATCCAGATTTTTCAACTTTTCATTATTTTTTATCATTGTTATTACTGTATTATTCCAATTATTTTGAGATATTTATTTACATTCCACTCCTATTGTATTTATACTCTGACTAACTTCCTGTCTTCTTATTCATTATTAATTACCTTACTCTTATTACTTTTAATATTCTCCTAAATTTATTTCTTAATGTCATTTCACTTACACCTCACTTTATCCATTTACTCACTCATACAGTCTACTTTTGATTATACTTCTACAACTTGTCTAGCTCTCTTACCATATTTATTTATTAATTTTAGCTACAATACTTTTACTTTCCTTAGGTTTTGCAGCTCTACTTCCTTCTCTTTATTCCTCTTGGTTAGGACACTGCATCCCATTCCTCTCCATTTGATCTGCTGTAGCCTTCACTGCAAAAAGCATCCAGACTTTATCATGTCTGGAGATCCCCCAACTTCATCATTAACTTTATTTCCCACAAATTTTCTTCTCTTTGTCTCACTTCCCAGATCTTCACTGACTCTACATTTGTCTGACTCCTTGCCCTTCCCTTAGGTCTGAGCTATTTTACTCTATCTATATCACTCAACCTCCCTAAAATGCCCACAACATTGTCCTCTGACTACCTGTCAGCTGTGGTGCCTAGACTGTGTCTAGCCACCATATCTCACTGCCCAGGTGCCCTCCACATCTTTCACTTTGACCTCTCTGTTTGACATCCTCTCTCATCACCCCACATCATGACTTGTAGCTCACATATACTAAACCCTGCACCCTTTACCACTCTCTCACCAGCTCCCTGTCCCATTCCCATCTTAACCCCCTGCCCTCGCCCCCACCCCAATCCTCTTCCCCCGCCATGCTCATCCCACCTTGCCAACCTCATCCAATGCTCTCCCCCCTCCCTGCTCATCTAACCCTGCCAGCCTCATCCACATTTCCACTCTCCCCATCCTCTCCTTCTCCTGCGCTCTCTGAAACACAAGATCCATCTGTAAAAAGCTTCCAGCCATCTTTAACTCCTTCAGCCTTCTAGCTCTCACCAAAAACATGGCTCTCCCCCACTGACACCACCTCACCCGCTGCTCTGACTTATGGAGGTCTGTCCTTCTCCCACTCTTCTAGAGCCAGCGACTGTCATGGTGGCCTGCTCCTCTCTCCCTCCTGCACTATCCACACTATCCCCCCTCACCTTTTCCGTCCCCTAGACCTCCGCATTGTTGTCATTTACCAACCTCAGGCCCTTGCTCGCAGTTCTTCAAAAACTTTGTTTCCTGGCTCACCCACTATCACTCCTCTGACCTTCCTTCCATCATCTTGGGTGACTTCAACATCCCTGTTGATAACCCCTCTCACTCCAGCACCTCTAAACTCTCTATTTCGTCATCCTTTGGCCTGACACAATGGACCACCTCCCCTACCCACACACAGAGCCATTCCTTTGACCTTGTCACCCACCTATGCACTCTGACTGACTTCTCCATCTCTCCTTTTCCTCTCTCTGACCACCACATCCTCTACTTCTCCCTCTCTTTTCTGGCCTCCCCTGCCCCCAAACTCAAATATCAGTACACTCCCCTCACACGTACAGTTTTTCGGTGACTTACGCCTCCATAGGGCACCCTTATTTCTACGTGTGTACCTATGCGCGTATATTACTTACATATGTACATATCCAACTAACCGTGCCTGCAAATGCCCATTTAAATGCCTCCCCTTGCCCACTTTCACATAACTTCAAATGTACGGAAGACAACCACACCCCTTCGTATGTATGGCCCTAAGTGCCTAAAGGACTTACATGCATAAATACTACGTAATTTGCTTGGAAAAAGTCACTACGCATGCGCTGTTAGTCCATTCCTAAAAACACGCACGTATCTGTGAATAAGTCCCCAAATTATATGCAGGTATTTAAATACCAAGTATATTACTGCGTTTGTAAAGCATACCCAGCTAGAGAGTCATAAATGATGTAAAAAGAGTACTTCCAATATCCATCTGGCAAGTACTGAGACAAAACATGGGCATACTGAGCATTAATTGTGAACCTTTTGCAGATAAAGAAGGTGGAGAAATCACGGCTGAACTGACGCACAGCCTTAATTTAAATCAGCTGGTAGGCAGTGGCGTAGCTATAGGAGTCGCAGCAGTTGCACTTGCGACCAGGCCCCTGAGCTAGGGGGGCCCAGCACAGCCCCCCCACCACTCACCAATAGTGCCACGCTCAGTGGTGCAGTAGAACCGATACCTAATGTAGGTATCGGTTCTGCCGCTGCGCTCACTGCAGCGCATCCCCGGCCACCTTCCCTGTAAGAGTGACGTTGCGTGACCTGGGGTCACACAACGTCACTTAGAGCCTGCGTCCCGCCGCAGAAGAGAAGAGCAGCGGCGGGGCTACAGGGGAGGAGGCCGAGGGTGCGCTGCAGTAAAACCTGATGGTTTACACATATAGGAATTATCACAGTTGCTCCAGCAGATATTTCTGTAGTTACCTTAACTATATTTAAAAAAAATGGGATTTGGGACTTTATTATTTCTTTGTTTATTCTTTTCTGAATTCATTTTTGTTTTTTCTTTAGCGGACATACCATTGGGTCCTAATGCCAGTTCTCTTTATCTTATCAGACCAGACAATTATGGAGTTTTCATATATTTATTTCAATGAGACCTGTTATGTCTTAGCGTAAATACTCTCTTATTATGCCCCCAGAAAGTTCCCATTCACGCCAATCAACCATCGGTATACATGCAATTTCATGGTGCTGCTATTTATTGTCTTTCATTATGTCTGTTCAGGTTATTCAAGCATAGTTGCTTGCCAGTTACAAATGAACTCCGCACTTTTCAGGTGCCTTGATTACTAGCGTCCGATTAATGGAGAAAGCAGTTAAATTATCATGACTGACTTCACCTGACAGCTGCTCTCCTGGACAAAGCTCTTTGCAAAACGGAGTACACAGCCGCACATGGCAGTTCCTGTACACAAGGACACCACTCTAACCATTCCAGCCTCCTGTTGGCTCTTGTTGCTTCGGTTCCAGCTCCAGCATCGCTGTAAGATTTAGGAAGGGTCAATTACCTGCCTATGAATAGGCGTAGCACGGTCTGAGACCGTTATTTGTAATAGGGACAGATCACCCTGGATAGAATAGGATGGTGACCAGCAGTTTGTACACCATAGTAGCCTAATAGGAACCATGCTGGGATGTCAGTTGGATAAGCACCAATCTAGCATATAACCTGTCATTTTTCACTGGAATGCTTTCTGATTTTCACATATTTGTATATTGTCTGTTTCTACTACAATTGCTACATTGTTAATGTTTTCCTATGCACATTATTTACGGTCTGAGCTTTAGAGGAATACCTTGTAGAATGGTTTATCAGATTGGAGATTTTGTCTACATCGCTGCAATAGGTGTTCCCAATATTCTTCGCACTTTGACAGTATATGGAGGTGATTATGTTCAAGCAATTTTTTTATATTTTTGGACAGTTAATTTTAATGGTATTAATAAAATATTATATTCTTCCTTCCTTTGAACATTAGGGGAACTTCTTAATACTGATACACCTAGGATTAGTGCGCCAATATAAACAGTTCTGGTTTACTATACCAGTGTTCTGCCCGGCTATTTTCACTGACCGCCCGGCTGAGACTACACATAGCATGACGCAGTGGCGGAAGTACCGGAGGCAATGAAAGCGCTCGCCCGCAATGCACAGCCGCCCGCAGCTCTCTTCACAAGACCTAAGGTCACGCTGGCGTCATAAATCAGCAGAGCGTGCGCCATGGAGGAGAGAGCAGGAAGCAAGAAGACTGCAAAGGTAAGAGATTATGGAGGGTAGTTAGGGAATGGGGTTTTAACTACCACAGTAGGGCAAACGTAAAGCCGGCATCAAAAAAACTGAATGGACACAAAGAGGGGCAATAATGCTAGGTGGACCGTGGACACAATGAGAGGCAATAAGGCTGGGTGGATACAAAGAGGGCAAATATACTAATTGGAAACACTAGGAAGGTGGTGGTGTAAGGCTAACTGGACACAAAGAGGGGCAATAAGACTGGTTGGACACTTCAGGAGGGGGCAATAAGGCTGATCTGGAAAAAAAATTAATAAGGGTGGTAGTAAGGCTGGATGGACACAGAAGGTGGGCCAGTAAGGCTGGTTGGATAAACAGAAAAGGGGCAAATAAGACTGACTAGACATAAATAAAGAGGGGGGAAATAAGGCTGAATTGACACAGAAGGATGAAGCAATAAGGCTGTATGGTACAGAAGGTGGGGCAATAATACTGGTTACACAAACAGAAAAAGGGGCCAAGGCTGACTGGACACAAATAACGAGGGGGGAAATAAAGCTGGCTGGAAACAAAAGGAGGGGGCAATAAGGCTGGATTGAAACAGAAAGTAGACTCACTGAAAAAAAATAAAGGGGGCAAAAAGGCTGGCTGGGCACATAGAAGAAAGGACATTAAGGTTGAATGGTCATACAGAAAGAAGGGGCAATAAGGCTAACTGGACACACAAACAAGGAAGGGGCAATAAGGCTTATTGAACACACAAACATAAGAAGCAGAAAGGCTGACTGTGGAGACACATAGGAGGAGAGGAGAGATTGGATGGCTCTAGAAACACACATGGTGGGGGAGATTGGATGGCTTTAGAGAGACTCATGGAGGGGAGATTAGACTACTGTAGAGACACACACATGGAGAAGAATATTGGATGGCTGTAGAGAAACAAACAGAAGAAGGAGATAGAAAGGCTGGATTGAGGTATATTTAATATGGATAGATTTCTATACTTAATTGGTTAATTCCTCATATAGTTTTAATTTCAGAAATTTGGATGTTATGAATGTAGCCCAGTAAAATGTTGGTTTTTTTTTTATTCTATATTTATTCGATTTCACATTACTACATTGAGACTATTACTTTTATATTAATAGGTTTTACCTGTTCTTAGGAATAAAGTAGCTATTTTCATAACAAATCTGAATAGAAAGAGTCCTGTGCCGCTTTACTGAACAAACAACATTTATATAGAGACCACACTGCTAATGACAATGAAAATTGTTATTGTATGACAGTCACTAAATTATTACTAATAATTACTAAATGATATGGTGATAACTAGAATGCAATGTGTATTGTATGGTAACAACTAGGATGCAATGTGTATTGTATGGTGATAACTAGAATGCAATGTGTATGATATGGTGATAACTATGATGCAATGTGTATTGTATGGTGATATAAGGGTGCATTATGTATGGCAATAGCTGGGATTTATTGATTTATTGTTTCTATAAATATAGTTTTTTTTTTGGAGGGGGCACCAGTCCAGCGGGCAGTGTGCGGCCCATCGCAGTGTGCTGTCCCACCCACCCGCAGTGTGAATCACCGTAAGCTATCACCCTGCAGCGCACCAGCCTGTCACTCGCCTGTCTTCTGTGGACCTCATCATACAGGCTGTTTGAGGTGCGCTGCGCTGCCGCCGCCTGTCACTCGCCTGTCTTCTGTGGACCTGATCATACAGGCTGTTTGAGGTGCGCTGCCCTCCAATGGCACTACGGTAGGGTAGCAAACAGATTGAAATGTTATTTTTGTTGTAGGTAGGGGGGTGCTGACCTTTTGCACCTGGGCCCATGAACCTTTAGCTACGCCCCTGTGTGCAGTAAGGAACAAGTTGTGAAATGTGTGACTATTAGATATGTATTGATTCTTCTAGGCCAAGAGATGCAGTAAAAGCTTTGAAGAAAAAAATCAGCAAAAACTACAATCAGAGAGAAGTGAGATTTTGTCTTTCAGTAAGTAACAAATATGTTTTATAGTTATAAGAATCTATTAAACAAATAAAAAGAAAACAAAAACGAGGAAGAGAAAGGGGTTTCACCGCATTAGTTATGTTCTTTTTGTCCCTTTATGAATTGCATTTATGAAAATGGGTGAGTATATATAACATAATGCTAATGGCATCTCAATGTGTACTCATTGCAAAGACCATACAGGTACATGTAGGAATTGCGCATCAATACAAATTGTAGATGCAGGATAAGGTGTGGAGATTTTCAATACTATGGCATTTACCATTTTCACACATTGTAGATGTTGATTTGTGTGATATAATTCCATGAAGACTATGGGTGCCATTTATTCAAAAAATACACTTCACCAGAGCGAAATATTGGTTAGGATTGTCTTGGCTCTTAATGATGTATGTAGCCCTGAAATATATTCCTGCATCTGCTGTGGGTTTTTCCCCTGTAGTGCATCCACCACCAATTTAGTGGGGAGAGCAGAGAGTGGCAGCTGAATATAAAATAATCAGCACACCAGCTCTCCCCATTACTACAAAAAGCATTTAGCAAGATATTTGCCTCAGCTTTGGATTGGCTGCCAAACAGCTGTGAAAAACATTTTCCTTTGCCAGTTGGGTACAGGTTTTTGTATTATACAACCCCAGATATGTCACTTCAACTGCCTGGGCAACATATGATAGGAAGAGGTTTTTTACTGCCACATTTCTCCTTAGATCCCAGCTTTCATTTTCCGCATTCTCTCCATATGTTCACCAAAATGAAAAGAAAATGTAGAATAGTGTAATATGTTCACACAACGAAATGCTTCCTCTTATAGACAAATGCACTCACAATTTGCACATCTTGAGGGTATTGCTTAACATAAGTTCTCTACTCCACAGCCCCAGGACGTCTTCAGTACTCGTATCTTCTCCTCTCTCCCGTTCCCCCCTCCTCGCCAGACAGCAGAGCTCAGGGAGAAAGCACAGACAGGGGAACACAGAGACCCTCGTGAAGTACGCCAACCGTGGAGAATGGAACACACAGGCGATCTTACACTCACCCACTCCTCCTCTTGTATGCAAACCAATAATAAAGGATTCTTCCTAAATGTATAGCTTCCTTCTTCTGTTATCCTTATCTCATATCTTTTCTCTTCCAAACAGAATTCAGGAGAGACATAGAAAGAAGGACACAAACACCCTAGTGTGATATGTTAAACACAGGGATAGGGATTCAGCAGGTGGTATTACACTCACCCGACACTCCTCTTGTATCAAAGGCACATAATAAGTGGACATCAATCCTTCAAAATACTTTTATTCAGCCTTATATCCATCAAGGCAAACCATGTAAGAGATTCACTTGATTAAAAACTTCAATATCTTCTAAAATAAGGGCTCACTTATCAGAATGAAATTGTGAGCACCGGGGAATCTCTGCATGCAAGTACCCTGCACAAATGGGCCCAAGTGCAACGTACTGTCTGCCGTCCACTCACCCGGCTCACATAACCTCCAAACAGAAACAACCGAATGCCGCTTCCCACAATTCCTACGCGTTTCAACTTAATCGTCTTTTTCAAGGTAGCATATTATTAGTCTTTGATTAAAGAGCCCTATCCTGTCACTAGTAAAATCTAAATATTAGTGTGAACTGGAGTGGTCTATAAAATGAAGTCACAATGAATGGGAGTAAAAGTATGATCTGCCTATTAACTTTAGAATGATAATCAGAAGTTAAGAGCTGGGATTTTTTAGAGTCTTAATTTCTAATAAAATTATATAAAGTGCCAGATATATCATCAGCCCCCAGCCGACACTTTAATTGTACAGCTCTACACTTTAAAAGTCTGGCCATTGTGCCTCTAGACCACCAGGCAATCGTGGAGTTGAAAAACTAACCAAAAACACCTTCACTATATATGCTGCACACTCAGAAATAGCCTTGAGATGGGTTTATATGCATCCAGCAGTATCCAGGTCTATACATGTGCAGAGATGGTCCTATTGTTGACAGAACTATTATAGTTCAGGGGACTGTCCCATTGTCCCGCCCACCTCACAACATGTCACGAGAGATCAGACTCTCGGGACATAGTTTTTTTTTGCTTTTCTTTTTTTTTTTCAAAAGCCCATGCCACGCTTTATATGCGTCAGGGCTTTTCCCAGCACAGTGCAAGTAATACAGGGCTCCTACGGGAGCCCTGTAGGATCAAATCTGTTACTGTGAATGGCAGTGACCAAACCTATACGGTCACTGCCATTCTAGAAATAGATTTGGTCTTACAGGGCTCCCATAGGAGCCCTGTATTACCAGTACTGCATCACATGATACACCAGACGGAGAGAGGGAGCGCCAGAGAGAGGGAGCGCCGCAGAGGAAGGGACATCAAAGGTAAGTAAGAGAAGACATGGAGGCTGGACATTACAAGTGGCAGACATGTAGGCTGGACATTACAAGGGGCAGACATGGAGGCTGGACATTACAAGGGGCAGGCATGGAGGCTGGACATTATAAGGGGCAGATATGGAAGCTGGACAAATAATAAAGAGGCAGACATGGAGGCTGGACATAATAATAAGGGGCAGATATGGAGGCTGGGCATAATAATAAGGGGCAGACATGGAGGCTGGACAAATAAATGGGGAAGACATATAGAGGCTGGACATCATAATAATAAGGGGCAGACATGGAGGTAGGACAAATAAAAGGGCAGATATGAAGGCTGGACATGTGAAGGTTGGACAAATAATAAGGGGCAGACATATGGATGGCGGGCCTAATAATAAGAGGCAGACATATGATCAATGGCTGAATAAATAGAAGGGGCAGGCACTAGACTCGCTGGTCTGGGTGGTGCAAGACACACCCACCTTCCCAGACAGGTCCACCTCTACCAGGCCACAACATTTTGGCCCTCTTTCAAATTCTGAAATGTTGGGAGGTATGATCAAACACCCTCTTGTAATAAGAAATGCTACCAGTAAACCCAGTAAGGCATAAATAAAAACTGTTATAAACTGTTAATAAAAAATGTTATATTCAGATATAAACATAAACATAGTTTGCCTACCTGACAGGTCAATTTGACCTGGAAGGGTGGGATTTATTTTGAGGTATTGGTGGATACCATACATTACCACCGGGCAGCTGTGAGGTGGAGCGCTGAGTACCCAATAATTTGTTTATTATTGATTCATAAACAAAAACTAGTCTGGGATCACTATTCTAATGACTGCAATAAGGAAAGGAGAGTAAAGGTGCAGACTATATATATCTTATGTCTTTTTTTCTTTTTTTTATGTATCTCCAGGCTCCCAGTATCCCCATCATGTCTCCCCAGCTCCTAGAATTACCCATCATGTCTCTCCAG
>WWET01004989.1:0-17466 GCA_011038615.1 Limnodynastes dumerilii
GCCCCACCGCACCTCCGGTCTCCACAGCACATACACCGCACCTCCAGGCTCCAAGACACCCCCAACGACTCTCCCAGCAGACCACCTTGTTCCAGGGGGGCTCCGAGGGCACTGCCACAACCAGATCCTCCTCTCCACCGTTGCACTCCAACTATGGACTCCCGGCCAGCACCGCCATCCGCACTGTGCACAGCTGCACCACAGCCAGCCCGACACTGTACAAGCCCCTCCAACGCACCCGATATCACGGGCAGGTGTTTTCAGATGCCTCTGGGGCAACTTTGCAGGCAGGTCTCTAACCATCAGGATATTAGCCCGGATTACTGGAGGAGCTCAGCGCCGTTGCTGCTCACGCCATTACCGCCAGGCCACACCCCTTCCACCCTCAATATTAATTAATTCAACTTGTCTTTCACCTTTGTCACACATCCCTCCGCCATTGACTATTTGGACATTTCAGTTCGCATTCGGGACAACAAGGTGACCACTGGTACATACATCAAGCCAGTGGACACCGAAAACTTCCTTGATTACAACAATAATCATCACAAAAAATGGGTGTCCAATATACCCAAAGGACAGCTCTGACGGATTCGTTGGAACTGTTCCTCAACTGATTCTTTCATGCCCCAAGCTCATACCATGATTGATTCTTTCATTAAAAAATCCTACCCCATGCCTCTGTTGGAGGAGGCCCTCTCCTCCACTCTAGAATTGGAACCTAAAGACTTGCTAGACACTTGTTCCACTTCCTCTAAAAAAGATAAAACCCCGTCTGATATTCTGAATAAAAAAACATATTTTGTGTCCAGCTATAATTGCTCTGCAGCAAAACTAACAACATTTTTTAAAAAGAACTACCCGTTGCTTCTATTGGATGCTATACTAAAGAATTATTTAGCTACCAAGCCACGAGTGCTTTTTAGAAAGGCCAAGAACCTAAAAAGTTTTTCGGCCCCATCTTTTTTCAAGAGATCTCATGCCATTTCTCACCCTGCCACAAGTTCCCATTTTCTATCCCTTCCTAAAGATAATTTCAAATGTGGAAAATCCAGGTGCCTTACTTGCCAATTTATGGCACACAAGGTTGTCAATTTTACTTCCCATGTCACTGGTGTTTCATACTCGGTGAAACAGTTCATTTACTGTTCCACCCAGTATGTCATTTATTTAATGACATGCGGGTGTAATAAACACTACATTGGAAGAACAACGAGGGCTAAATACTACATTGGAAGAACAACGAGGGCACTTACTTGTCGCTTCCTTGAACACCGTAGGTGTATTATCAATGCTAATCCTAATCATAGCATGTCAGTTCGTTTCTATCAGACTCATGGGGGGATCTTTCATCCTTGAAAATTATGGGGATAGAACACATAGCCCCCACAGCACGTGGGGGACGATAGATTTAGATGGTTATGCATGCGGGAATCCTTCTGGATACAACAGATGTCCTCTATGTCTCCAGAGGGATTCAATGCCATGATTGATTTAGATTTTGGTTGACTGTGACTGTATATATTCTTGTTTATAATCTTTAGATTTTTTGGTTAAAGATTTATTATATTTTATTTTATTTTATACTTTATTTGTTTGTTTCATAATACCACATCACCACAGCCCTGATGTATGTTTTTTGATAGGTGAATTTTTGGGGGATAATAAGTACATTGTGGTATGTATATTTCTTTTTTATGACATATTACACTACTGCATTCGGAGTATCTACTTTGTTACAATATTCCATCTTCTGACAATCTTAACGGGTGCGATATGCTAACACTCTATTCACGGTTTATTTATTTTTTATTTATATTTTATATTGTATTCATGGCCATCTTAGCGTTGATGATAGATCACATTTCTGTGATTACATACACAGTATATATTTTTTATATTTATTATTTTGTGTTTTCATTGACATAAGCAACACATATCTTCTATTATTAATTATTTATTCATTCACTTATCATTTTTTATTAATATATGTAGTCGTGGATTATTTTTTCTTTGTCTCATGTCTAATGCTATCGGCCGATTGGTCTGGACCCACAACTCCCCTAAATGGGAGATATTGGCAAATGACATATGTACCTTTTATATTCACAATTTTATTCATTAAGGGGTCCTTTTTCTATATCTGGTCTTTATTATGTATTTCACATTTATCATCATGTTCACTAATGTTATCATTTATTTTGATTTTCCTCTTTATTAATATTCATTTTCATTTATTTTTATTATTTTTATTTATCTTGAATCAATGATTCTTATTTTCTTTTTAATATTTTTTCATCAATGTTTATTAATGATTAATTTGTGATATTTTTGTGCAACATCTAATTATATGGAGCTTCCAAGCAATATCTTCTCTTAACATTGTTTCTGATTACAAAGTCTGCACTGCTCCCCAGATGGATACTAATTAATTAGCTGTTTAGAAGTTAAATACGGGTGTTAATGGTTACCACCCATACTGCCTTCTGAGGAAATTGAGAGTTACTCAAAGAAACTGCTGCCTCCACCGGACCAACTCGTGGTGCGATCCCAGAGTATCCACAAACGCTGTCTTGCCGGAGGGAACGAACACAAACCTGCCTAGAATCCGATCATCATCCGCTGCTTGAACTTACACTTTGCAGACGCACCACAGCACAAGTGTGAGTAACTTACTGTGGTCCATGTGTTCACAAATCCTGTCTCCCAGCCAAATACACGTATCCTAATTGAGATTTGCAATTTCTCTGGATCTCCAGACATAATTCATTTGGACATAACTTATTTGCTATCAACAGCATATTCCAACTGGAACTTGTATTATGCCAATGTCCTTTTATTGAGTCATTCACTTGGATATTGCTGGGGATCATCACCAAACATACTGAGGATCACTACAAAACCTATTACTAACTATCCATTATCACCACACCTCTGGGTCACTACATAATGAACTATCCTCTGGGTGGTCGTTATCAGTGGTAATTTTATTTGTGAACATTATCAAATCTTATTTATTGTGACTGCATTTGGGTGGTAGTTATAGGTGGCAATTTCATCGATGAATAACATCAAATTTCATTCATTATTACTGCATTTGGCCTTAAGACAACATTACTTTTCAGCCCAAGAGTGTTTTTCAAGCCTGTCACAAACACTCGCGGCAGACGCCGCACTTACCCGCTCCACGGACTGCCTGCAGCGTTCCTCTCTCGGCGGTCCCGCATCTCTGGCCGTTGGAGGCTGTCACCAGTACAGTGACAGCCTCTATACTTACCAATCACAGCACAGCTCCCCTGTCGGCGTCCCACGTGGAGTTTTGGCACCCTGCGCTCCGGAGCTCTGGACCGTGGGCGCCGCCATCTTGAATATACCATGTGACTCTGAGCCACCAATGACTCTTACCTGGGTTATGCCTCCAGCCAATCAGCGTGCAGTGCGAGCTATTTAAACGCTGCAGTCCTTGCCTGCAGTACCAGAACAACTTGGTCTTCCAAGGTGCCTGGCTGCCTGTGTTCCTGGAGTTCTCCTGCGTTCCTGGTAAACAATAGAGAAAAGAAATCTAACTCGAGCTTGGTGGGCTGGTGTGAAAAAAATAATAAAGAAAGAGAGCGCTATCACCCACACAGTAACTGCCAATCTGTGGAGAAGAGATATATAAAAGGAAAAAAAGGGTGATGCGCTAGAAAATAACACTAGGTACTCGACAGGTATACTAAAATACAAAATATATTTATTAAGACCCAAAAACACAATTAAGAAAACTCAAATTATAAAACAATATAATATAATGCAGCAGCGTGGTAATAATAACAAATGCACAGTAATTAAGTTGCTAATAATGAATGGAGACAAATGTATCTTATGTCTTCACTCAAAGACACTTTGTAAGGACCGCTGGAGACAGAATATTGCCTCTATGGAAGACAAGGCCGTTGGAATGGGCATATAAAGTCTCTGCAGTTAGAGCCTATAGGAACTGCGGCTCAATATATTAGAGCATGCAGGGAGGGAGAAGCGTAATAATGAACAGTGCCATCACTTACACTAAAAGAACTCACGTGTCCCTTGGGTATGGGGCCTTCGGATGATTAGAAGTGTGGTATCGCTGGCCAAAATGCAAGTTCAGATATCAAACCGTCAGGTAGTTGGCACAGCGGTATCGTGAACCAGATAGCAGGCTAATTGATGTTACCCGTGTCAAACGGGAATTGGCAGACGTGTAGCTCCCTCTGGTTCTCCCAATAGCACGCGGACTGTGCTGTACAGCGTAATGACGGCAGTAACGGCCAAAGTAATCTTACCAAGGGGGTTGATCAGACCTCCTGGATAGACTACAGGCTGAGTGATTCCTCCTCCGTAGTGTGGAAATGCTCAGTAACTGCTAATGCAAATGTTCCTAAAGGATAGTTTTGCAGCGGATCCTAAAGAGCAACAAAGTGCAGGTGCTTTCAAGTACAGTTCAGCAGATTGTGCAAAGTATTCACCACATCAAATGCTGCCCCTTGACGCGTTTCTTTGTCCTTAGGCTGACAATTTCATCAGGAGGGATTGTTAGTTGCTCTCAGGGAGCCTGTTTTATACCTTTCAATTAGTTAAAACAGGTGGTCTAATTAGTTAGTAAAGCCTGTCGAGATTCCTATATACACATACCAAAACTTATGGTTTAAATGTTATATATATAATGAATGCATACAATAAATGTATCAGTATCTAAAAGTGACATACATATTTTAGAATTTTTTATAGTTTTTTATGAAGAAATGAATTAAGAAGAAATTAATTAAGAAAAAACAAACCAAGAAAAAAATAATGAAAAAATTAATTAAGAAGAAATAAATTAAGAGAAAAAAACAAAACCAAGAAAAAAATATATAATAAAATAAAATACAATTTTATACAGAATTTAAAAAGGAGAAGAAAAATAATAATATAATAATTTAAAAATTAAGGAAATAAAATAAAATTAAATTAAATTAATCAAAATTAATCAAATATAGCTATATAAGACCTGATATGAACAATGTTGAGAGACCTATTCATAATGTGTCTGAGATATCATATCGGAATGCTATCTAAATGATTTAGACTTAATATCCTTGAGAAGGAGGTACAGTAGTCATCACATATGCAGAATGTTTATAAAATAGATTGCACAAATGAAAAAACCCACATAGAGCATCAGTAGAGGTACCCCAGTCACCAATCGTATTATATACAAAACAAAAACAAAATATCTACACACAAATTAATGTGCATGACATATTAAATAATAAATTCCTCATGGTTAATAAACTGGGGAAAGGTGAAAATATAAACCCCTCAGTTGCGACATTAGAGATATACCAATTGATAATCAATAATGGAATTAAAAATTCATATCCACACATTCATTCATGCCCCCTGGATATAGCGTTTGGAGCAGATGGATCCAATACGCTTCTCTGGAGCACAGACGTTGGAATCTGTCACCTCCCCTCGGTGTGGAGGGCACGGATTCAATCCCTAAGATGGTAAAACAAGCGGGATTAGATCCACAACATTTTGCGAAATGCGTGGCCACACTGCTTTTAGGGTTTTTGTTGATGATATTCCGCCTGTGCTCCAGAGATCTCAACCTAAGGGGGCGGGTGGTACGTCCAACATATTGTACACCACAGCTACAGTTCAAGAGATAAACCACATAAGAACTGTTGCAGTTAATAAATGAAGTGATGAGATATTGTAAAGGGGTTTTAAAAGACTTGAAATCTTTAGCTCTATGAACAATATGTAAACATGTGAGACACCTATTGCTCACACACCTGAAGCACCCCACTATTCTGGCAGATTCCATTTTTCCAACACAGATGTTTTGTTATTTTTAGAAACTGGATCCGAACGTGGTTTATAGAAACTGGGCGCTAAATAATTCCCTAGGTTTTTAGCCCTCTTGAAAACTACTTGTGGATAAGGTGACAAACAGGATTTTAGAATTGGATCATATAATAAGGTTTGGTAGTTTTTCTTAATAATATTTGTGATTTTTCTTGCTGCACAATTATAACGGGTAACAAAGGTAGGAAATAGTTGTTTAGTCTGTTTCTCATTAGAAGTGGAGGTAGATCTACATCTGGGTATAAGTAAGGGGGCTCTATCCATCGCCACCACATCCTGAAAAGCTTGAGTAAGGAGAGGATCGGGGTAGGACCTTGTTTGAAAGGTTCTGACCAGATCCTCTGCCTGTGATACAAATGAGTCCAATGTGGAACAGTTGCGCCTAAGTCGGCGCAACTGGCCTTTGGGGATATTGGTGAGCCAAGTGTGTTTATGATTGCTAGTGAAATCAATAAAATTATTACAATCAACTGGTTTGTGATATGTTTGTGTGATAATGGACTGATTTTCTATTTTCACTGTAATATCCAAAAAATTAATAGTGATTGGATGTAACTCCAAAGTAAAACTCAAATTAAAAGAATTAGAGTTTAAACCCTCAACAAAGTCTCTCACCTCACCCTCCGTTCCATATGTGCAAACAGGGCCACGGACTTCCTATGTGCCAACAGGGGGAAAAAAAACAAGGGAGGGGGAGGCTCATAAAGGGTCTCCCCCCTCGCAGTGTAAGTAAAATAACAATAGCTGTCTAGTGAATGACCATATAATTCAATGTATCAAAAAATATTTATTAACAACAAAGCATAAACAAAAATGACGATAAATAAATAAATAAAACAACACAGTATCGCAACACAAATTAAAGACAGCGAGTGAGCGTACCTAGCATGCAGTACCGCTCCGACGGTATATCCTGAAAGATGGTATTTCCCGGGAACTAGGACTGACCTAACGTGCGGGCACGCTGACTGCTGTACAAAGAATGTACACAACCCCCGCCGACGCATTTAGAATTACACAGAATTCTTTTTCAACCCTTTGCGAGCCTCCCTCTCTCTTGTTTTCTCCTGTTGACACTTAGGAAGCCCGTGGTCCATTCATTACATATCCCTTTAAGCAGCCAGCAGTTTGAGGATTCCTTTACTCTTGTGAGGACGTCAGCCAAACCTGCAATACTTCAATCCTACATATGATTTTATGGTTTTTGTTTCAGACTTTAAATACTAACTTTGCCCTGCTGGACTGATAAACTTTATTTGGATTTTGTTCATAACTTTATATATCACGTTTATTTTTTTAATATTTCTGGATTTGGATTCATTCCCCTATATGAATTTCTGTTTTGTATATTTATTACTGTTTTTTATATATAGGTTCTAAGATTTTATATAGGAGCATTATTTCCTTATATGTGATTTTATATTTGTCATTTCAAATTTGTGCAATATTTTCCACATCCCAGTTTTATTTGAGGTTGAGGTTTGAGGTTGAGGTTTGAGGTTGAAATATTTATTGTTAGTGGTACTTTACAGTTTTTTCGGGGAGAGAAATTGTTATCCCTATTATTTTATATGTTTTATTATTATTATATATCTAATATCCAATAGCATTAGTTGTTGTAAATGTATGGTTTCTCTTGTTAATTAATTTTTCCATATTCCACCCCTGGTTATATAATTTTTTATTTAGCGCCCATTTGATATTTTCTTACTATTGATTTCCATTTTTAAGGGTCGGTGGTATTCCCTTATATTCATTTGGGCTACTTAGTTTTTATCTAGTTATTATTCTGCGCCATTATTGTCCACCTTTGTTTATCTGAAGGGCTGGCTGCCAATGCCTCAGAGAGAGAGGTTTATTTACTGTTGCCATAGCAACAAATCCCTCCAATCAGGTGTGTAAGGTAAGGCCCGGGGTGAAAAACCATTGTGGGTACCTTTCACACCACCATTTACCAGGGAGTGTCGGACATGGGAAAAACCCTTCTCTTTTCCTGTATCTAAGTCCCAGGACCAAGACCTTGGTACCTTTCACAGCACCACCAAACCCGTGTTGTTGGAGCCAGGGCCCTAACTAGGGGTGTGCGATAGGGGCAGTCACCCAGGGCACCAAGCTTAAGGGGGCACCAGGAAGTTAATATGTAATGTTAAATTGGTTTGGAATTCAGGGTTGGGGGGCACCATTTTTCTGTTTTGCCCCTGACGCTAAAATTTTTTGTTACGGCTCTGGTTGGAGCCTTGACCTGGGTCTAAGGCCAACAACCTGGGTTTTTTACTTCTGATGTGAAAAGGATATGATTGTTCAGACCTAATAGGGAATAAATCTAATCTAACAGATGTAAAATTCTGTAATATCTTACAGTGTATTATGAACCTCAATCGTAAAATTAAAATATCAAAGTTGAATGTTCCTTTGACATTGTGCCAGTACCTGCATCTCTAACCAGTCCCATATTTGACTTTGACTTAAATATGTCTTTTTAATAATAAATAACCCTAGGTGTCCAGACAGATTTGGAACGTTGCCTCATTACTCCCATTAAAATGAAAGCTATTATGTATTTAATTAAGTATGCTCTGTTTAGCACAAAATGGCCTCTTTTTTTGGAAGGATTCCAGTTAATGTCCACTTTTATAATATCAATATCCTTCATCAGCTTTTAAACATTAGAAAAATGTGTATTTATCAAAAAACCCAGGAACCTTATTAATTATGAGTCAGCTATTTTATTGTAGATAACACCATAATAAATTTGTAATTGGTTTTGATAAGATCAAATATTTAAGAAACATTGCTTCCTAGTGCATTGATAAGATGATATTTTATTTATAAAAATCTGCCTGTACATAACCTGGGCTATATACTAGTCTAACTTTTTTTTATAACCCCTTACAAAAAAACACAGCATCTCACTCATGCGATCATGTGAGTGGGCAACAGAAAATTATAGTGTGTGTGTGTGTGTGTGTGTATATGTGTTTGTGTGTCCACCACCTGAGTCTTCACAGCTTGCCTGATTGTCTAGATTAGTGTTTCCCAACTTTGGTCCTTAGGGACTACTAACAGTATGTATTTTCCAGGTTTCCTCACAGAATAAAGTGATATAATATGTACCACCTGTGGAGCTTTGACGTCAGTCAGTCATGAACAAACTTGTGCATTAGTTAAGAGACCTGAAAAACCGGTAGGAGTCCCTGCACCGATGGCTGTCTATGAGAAGTAGAGACAACAGTTCCTTTTCTGCTATCTTTATTTCGAATGGCAGCCATTTTAGATTTTTTTTTATGATTGGTTGAGTATGTGATCGGGTTACCAAAGCAACACAATATTGAACTAGCCTGAGGATGTAACCCCTTGCCCAGCCCAGTCAGCCCCTAAGAGGAAGAACATAACTAGAATATGTTAACATGAGTTTTTAGAATTTACACTGTATTCTTTATTGAGAAGGATTTATCATGTAATAAATTATAAATGTATAGACTACATTTTCAAGTGAATATTTTTTCCAAATATTAGACAATAACTTATCCAATAATAAATTACTTCTTAATCAGGTAACTGCATAATGTCCTGATTTCTCTCTACTCTGTATTACTAATCATTAATTATATTTTCTCAAACCTAACATGTGTAATTCAAATTTTATGGAACTTGCTTATGATTGCTTTTAATATTCATTTTGAGCGAACATACTTAAATGGAATGCACAATCAATTATGGCTAATTGGTTAATTTTTAACTGGGAGATTGCTTTCTTCTGCAGTTAGTCTTTATATACAGTAGTGCACAGTATAGTTATCAGCTTTAGGGCTTTAAGTCCAACCTGATTAAATGAACAGTCTTAAGCTGGCCACACACTAGAGCGATTATCGGGCCGATCTTTCACTTATCGGTGATTTGACAAATTATCGCTGTAGTGTGTGGTGCCGATTTTTTTCCGAAACTCACGATAATCTTCCCAAAATGACCGCCAGCAGACAATCGCATCTTTTGGAATTCCTGAATGATTATTGTTTATCGTTAGCAAAAATAGTGCAGTGTGTGGGCATTTCAGATAATCGTACAAGATTTCTGCGATTTCTGATGTTCTTTCCACACCCCTGTAGGGTGTGTCTATGTAGATGTACACAACGTCCTTCCTGTTTATTACACCTGATACGCATTAAGCAGACCTGTACTTTCAAGAGTCGTCATATAGTTATGGACTAAAAAGAACATATATTTCCACGAATTTTCTGTATAAAACCTAACATGGAAACAACCTGCATAGACTTTCAAATTTCTCACAAATTTTCTTATCGAGTGCATTAAAGGATAAAGATGTGTATTTGCTATATGGATAAATAAAGCTAGTGGATATGAATGACAGCGGTGGATTTGCTATGTTGCCATGTAATTTAAAATGGAATTATCAATGTGGACATGCAAGATATATAATATAATTTCCACTTCAGGGTGCATGGACCCAGCCTACCAAATTAAAATTAAGTCCAACTCCCATCTAAATTCTGTTTATGCTTCAATACAATAAAGTATAAAGAGACTATACAGACATAGTGACTGTATAAGCAGATGAAAGAAAGAGAACTGGTTTTCCAAAGATGTTTTTTTATTACTGCACAACAAAAGACAAATTTCTATCCGTAAACAAGTTGGCATGACTCCTTGTCAATCACCCTCTGAACTGCCTTTTATGTAAAACATGTGCAAATTATCACATAGTCTGTGGGTGTAAAAGATTTTATGCACACCGAGAAAAGTACTGAAAAATCGGCCTTTATTTATTTATTTTATTTTTTCGGCCCGACAATCGCATAGTGTATGGCACCAATATCAATACTTCTCACTAGAGGAAAAATTGGTACAATTATCGAGAATTCATTAACCCATAAGGCAATCTATGGTGGGGAACTTACCTGCAAGATTCAAATAATACCAACCACAGTGTCAGAGGTTATCTAACAAAGGCAATAGAGTTGGACTTTTATTGTGAGAGCAACATTTGCAACTCCGTCGGTTGTCAAAACTACACCAAGCGACTCATTAACTCGGCGACAGACAGCATAGCTGCATCAAGCACTCAGAGAACCTGTTGGAGAAATCATTATATGGAACGAGTACTGTAACACAAAGGTACTTCTAGGCTATTTATATATGCCAAGCTCCGTTACTATCTATGTACACTGTATCTCTGTACTGTTGCCTCTAAAGTATCCACCTTACTAATCATAATTAAAGCTAACTGTGATCGGAAACCTTCAAGACACTCTAGAGACTTATTGGGCAAACTGTCTCCCAGTATGGTTTTTTGTGCAAAAATGCCTGACTTCTAACAAATTCTCTGTTTCAAGTATTTGGATTCAGCGACAGCTAATGTGACTCACTGCAATTAGATTAAGTGAAACTCCATTGTCGGTATTCGGTGGGCTATTTAAGCTGCCTGATCAACAGCTAGTATTACCACTATTTATGTGCAGAAATTGTTTATGCTTTATTTGGATTATTGTTATTTTTATGATTTCTATTTAATATTTTTATTTTAATTAACTTCTTATCTGTTTTCTCTAAGTAAGGAAGTAGGTGGGGGAAAGCATGCTAATTGTATAGTGTGGGAGGGGTATCCCACACTCATGCGGATCAGCGGTCGTACGGACCGCTGACCTGCCTGCTTTATTCAAGGCACGATTATGGCAGCGTAAGAGAGAGAGAGGGGAGTGACAGCGGGAGTTCATTCCCCTCTCTCGTCATCAGATGGACAGACTCCCTTACGTACGGAAAGCGTGCTAGAATCTGGATCCGGTCCTAATCTCTTAAAATGAAACTACTCCATCTGTCTTTTGGACATCATTTAATCTTCTTTGGCCTTGTATTTAAATTTTTTAAATATAAGGAGTTCCCTTTAACAAGCCCAGCACAGAACTCAGTAAGATATATCTTGTGAAATGTCATGACTAGTGTACATTTTGCTGCAGGCAGCCAAAACTGAAGAACGGAAAACACTACCTGTTAATGCTTTGATAGACAAATAGGTCAATGTCAAGCACAGTGTTCATCTGATATATTATTATTGTCCTTTCATAGGAAATCAGAATTAGCCCAGCTTCAGTTTTTATGTAAACTACAAAAACACAAAAAAAAGTGCTTTGGCTAATAATACACATATCTAAAAGTGTCACTCACCGAGCTCAGCGCCGGTCCGGAAACGCCAACCCCAAACCAGGTATTCACCAGAGCCCCTGATGGTGGAGATGGATTTGGCTGCAGGAAAGGGGCAGGTTGTGGCCCTCTGACCAAGCGCACAGAAGCAGAGATAGTGAGGCAGGATCCACGGAGAGCAGGAGTAGTAGCTGCAGGAAATACTGGAAGCAGTAGTGCAGGAAGTGGAGACACTGCAGCTGAGGCTGAATATGATGACAGGTGGAGCTGTGCTGGAACCAGGAGACACAGCAGTAGAGAGACCAGGGATGATGAAACAATAGAGCTGGACACAGAGAGAGAGAGAGGCAGGAACCAGCGAGAGGCAACTGGAGGCACTATGATATACTGAAACTGAGGAGTGAATCACAACCAGGAACCAGGAATCCAGTACACACAAGCGAGCTCGAGGACACGAATCAGCAGAGTAAGGCAATCTGTTGTTCTGACAGGGAAGTGATGTCAGGCAGGCCCTTAAATAGTGCAGGTGAGAGAGGAGTTTAGCAAAATCATAACAGGTTCTTACAATTTCACTGCGAGTCCCAATGAGGATGCTGATTAACGCGTGCACACTATACCAATGCACCAGCAGATCTGAGATCATCATCTCTCCTCACCATCTGCTGAAACCATTGTGCCTCTATACACACTGCACAGATATCTGCCTAAGCTACAATCAGACAGAGCGTTATACTAGAGTATACACTACACACATTTATCTGACATCGTACCTTTGGTGTTCGTGATATCTAGGAAGTTCATAGCACCAAATCACCTGATGCAACCTTGCTTATCACTACGAATCATGATTGTGGGGGCTCAATAATGGTCTGGGAACATAAGATCGACATCATAATTACATAGGTGTGTATTCAGCTTAAGATAGGAGAATCGGGAAGAGGGCAGAAAAATATATACACACCCCGTATTTCCCCATGTATAAGACACACCTTTTTTTAGACAAAAAATGGGTCTAAAAATCGGGTGCATCTTATACAGGGGATGCAACACTGAACTTACCTTTGCTGTTCCTCCGGCGGTGTCAGGCTCTCTCCCCCGCAGCTGTTACTCCGACTGTCTCCCTCACGGTGCGCGCTGCACAATGATGTTGAGGTGACCTAAGGTCACGCAACATCTTTGTGCAGCGCGCGACGCGAGGGAGACAGCCAGAGTCACAGCTGCAGAGGAGAGAGCCTGACACTGCCGAAGGGACCACCGGAGGGACAGCAAAGGTAAGTTCAGTGTTGCATCCCCTGTATAAGACGCACCTGATGTTTTTACTTATTTTTTGTCTAAAAAAGGTGCGACTTGGGGAAATACGGTATATGAACCTTAGCAACATGTCTATAAAACTGTGACAATACACCTTTTTTAATATTGCACCTATGTTCACAGAACCTCTCTTTAAGTTTCTAGGTGGTTCTGCCCACATATTGAAAATGACAAGTACTTTGAATAATGTATATAACATAGGAAGTTTCACAATCTATGTAATTTTCAATAGCAAAACTACTCTCGGAATATTTGGAAGAAATTGATTTGGTTGCATCAACTACAAATGAACAAGTTAAACACATATTTTTCCTACATTTGAAGAAATCCATCAATTTGGTACTATTGGTAGATTTGGCATCTTTGGTCATTTTTATTCTACTAGTATACTTTTAAGATTTTTATTCTTTTTAAAAATGATAGAAGGATTATCACCTAAGATGGGTCCAAGAATATTATCTTCCTTCAAGAGATGGAAATTCTTTTTAATAATATTAAAAATTTGTTTAGATTTTGTATAAAATTTTGTTACAAAAGGGATGTTAGTGCAAATCTCTTTATTTTTATTAGTATCTACATTCTTTTCTCTTGGTTATAAAAGAGATGTTCTATCAAGACGTGCAGCATCTGTGTTGTAAGGCCTCAATGAGGATTTTTCTCTGGGTAGTCTCTGTTCCTAAAATCAGTGTACATTTTTTGAGCTTGTAAATCAAAATCATGTTCAGAACAATTCCTACGTAAAAGTGTGATTTGACCACGAGGAATGTGGTCAACCCAGAGCCAATGATGACTGCTGTGAAAATGCAAATAATTTGCAGAATCAGTGGGCTTATTATAACTAACTAATTCACTGTGAGAGAGTCATATGTGTAAGTGAAAGACAGATTAAAAGTGTTGGTGTTAAGATATTAAACAAACTGATCTACCAAAAGGGGACCCCCCCTCCAAATAATGAATAAATTGTCGATGTACCACATATAGTGCACCAAGCTCACCCCGAACTCGCCATTCCAGATGTACTTCTCCTCAAACATCCCCATATATATGTTGGCAAAGCTTGGGACAAACTTGGTGCCCATCACGGTAGCAAGGACCTGCAATAAGAAATCCATGTCATATAAAAAATAATTGTGAGACAAAATTAAATACATAGAGTCCTAACATATTTATTCAGCTCCATAAATAATTCAAAAAGATTGGGAGGCGAACTAGGGGCAAATGAGAGTCCCTTCCGTAAAAGTGAGATTTGAGCTGGTTCTAAAGAAACATCTGATAAATTAATAATTTCTTTCGCTGTATGAGCTGTCAGTTTTTTCTTAGTAAGCCCCCTTGAGCCCCAGGTTCTTTATGACATTTGGGAGTTGTCACCATCAACAGGTCGTATGGATTGGAATGTACGATAGGTGGTGAGAGATCTCTCTTTGGGCCCCTTGCAAAAAAAGAATTGATGCCAGTTTGTTTAGTCCTGGCACCAGTCTTTTCTCCAGTAATGTCAAGGGGTGGCTCAAGAGTAGGAAGAATCTTATCTGGTCTAACAGTTTGTCCACCCCCACTTGATATACCAGGCCCAAAACCTCTAGGTGTGGTATTCTTATGAGAATTATCAGAGCGTTTATTCGAATTACCCTTATTGGTATCTTTGTAATTATTATAATTATAAAAGCTATGTTTATTTAAAAAAAAAATTCCGATAACTAAAAATCTGACCAGTACTGTAACCGTGCAAATCTCTTTTATATTTTTTCAACTTTTCTTCCATGATTGAATTTTCTAATTCACAGGTTATTTTATTAATTCTAGACAATTTATCACTTACAACTGGATCAGTACAATGTGGTTCCACATTTTCAATTTCTGCCACTGTTTTATGAATTTTCACATCTCTATTTTTAATCAAGAGTCGCATGAGAGTTCTAGAACAGGTTGATAGTTCCAGGCCTTAGTTAGGTCGGGATCATCAGTCAAAGTTAATGGTCTGCATACACGCAATCCTCTAGGAACCATATCCAGATATTTTTGTAACAAAATGCTGTCACAGCAGTGTTTAATTTCTTCAGTCATAAGATCTTCCAAATTATTAAGATTTGCAGTGTACCTCCCACAGCAATCATCATGCATACTATATAGTTCACATATGAAGGATCCCGTTGCTGGAAGTTCATTGCGGACATGCACTGTTTAATACTCTCCGGGGCAATGGATGCCTAACAAGAATCCGGTTCCTTATGAGACCTATTCATCTGCGGACTTTTGCTGCTAATTTGACTCTTTGGAACCACGGTAATATACCATTCATTAGTATTCTCTCTATCTATCACATTTTAAAGGGGACTTTTCAATTGCAGACTGTGTACTGCTAATCAATTCCCTGGCATAGGATCTATTATTGCCTAACAGAGGATACTTTACCACCTGTCTATTTAGAGTATATATCAAGATTGGAAGTCTATTTGGGGAATCTTGGATCTCAGTTTTACCATTGCATCTCAGTGCTATATTTGAAATACACACTCAGCAGATCTTTGTGGTCTATACTGCCATGTTGGTATATCTTTTACTGTTACAGCTGATTGAAACTTTTTACTATACAACTGATTTGTTATCTATTAATTATTATTAATAAAGAGCAGTTATATACTACTTGGTTGCCATCTAAATGCATTTAGCCATTGATAAACTTTTTTTCTTTCTTTTTTTGCTCTGTCCATTACTGTATATTCATATATTTTTGACATATATAAAGACTATATATATATTTATGTAATTCTATTACAAAATCTAAAATTAAAAAAAATTAAAAATAAAAAAATAAAAACAACAACAAAATGAATAATAAATAATAATTGATTGCTGCAACTATTATTATTTAGCTGCTTTATTGCTGGTCTAGCCACATCACTTTTTTGCTCAAGTCATTGGCTTCACCTATAACACATACTGTTGAGAAGCTAGTTATTTTCATATTTTATTACACTTTGTGGAATTTTTGCAAATTTACAGGGATCCAGATAGCACCCAGGAACCTTTTATTGTACCAAACTAGATAGGATTCTAGGACTGAATTCAGAATTAATAACAGCAGGTCACTTACACATGCAATGTGCGTAAGTGACCTGCCTTTACTGGAGGGTGCATGCGCCCTCCGGATGTTATGCTAGGGTTACTATAGTAACCCTAGCGTATAAACAATCGGAAGGAACCTTGAAATGGGCTGTGCTTTCCTTCCCGGGGGAAGCATGGTAAGTGTATAGTGTGGGAGGGGGCTCCTACACTGTAGCGGATCAGCGGTCGTACAGACTACTGATCCGCACGTTTTACTTAATGCATGCTTATGGCAGCGTAAGCTGCCATAAAGCCCGCACAACAGAGGGGAGTGACAGGGGGTGTGCACTGCCCTCTGTCTCACGTAATTACAGACCTCCGCACACACGGAAAGCGTGCAGGGGTCTGAATCCGGTCCCTAGTCCCCAATTCCAGTTTTTCTTTGTCAGTCAGTGCGAGTATCTCTGTCTTTCAAACATTGGCCCAGATCCAGAACAACGCTTGTGAGCGAATTTACACGTGGCACCATAGAAAATACGCTCCGTAACGTAGCGTAAATGTGAACGTATGGGCCATTCACGTATGTGTTGCGTAAATCCTTACGTGTGGGCGTGCCAATTTTACGTGAGTCAAAAATACGTCTGAAATACGCTATGTAGGCGGGGGTTTGTATTTAGGGGGAAAGAAGGTGAACCAACGGCGCTAAACCTAGTTAGAGATTCCTAGGGGTGCTGCGGGTTAGGTCTGATCCTGGAACGGGGGGATTGGAAGAAGGGAGGGGGAGGAAAGGAATGGTGGGGGGGAGGATGGAATGGAAGAGACCTAGGACTATAATAGGGGGAATTACCAAAGACCCCCTGTAAGTCTGTGGTGAGACTAATTATTGGCAGAAAAAATTAAATAGAATAGCGCTCCTTAAATATGCGAATAGATGAACAACAAGATAGTGTGGTACAAAATAGCCTTTATTCCTTATTAAAAATAATGGTGATATAAATTGGTTTTACTATAATACCCACAGAATGATGCTGTATGTGGTATATAGATAATAGAACTATGGTAAATCAGATACTGCAACCA